>JBBMKA010000004.1:367051-377935 GCA_037833695.1 Sechiopsis laciniata
TAGTTCAAATTGAAAATGAGGACTACATACCCTACATAAAAGTATTACTCATTTCAAATAAGATAAAAATTAAATATGAATTTTCAAAATAAAACTTAAAATTGAATTATAACCTATCAACCAAACTAAATGTTTTCAAAATTAATTAGGAAGAGTTAATGATTATGGGACAAAAAAGAAATCCGCTTTGTTTTAGGCTTGGTGCAACCCAAGGGGATCATTCAATTTGGTTTGCACACCCCAAAAAATATTCCGAAGGTTTACAAGAAGATAAAAAAATACGAGATTGTATCTGGAATTATGTACAAAAAAATATGAGAATATTCTCTGGTGTCGAGGGAATTGCACATATCGAGATTCAAAAAAGAATTGACCTTATTCAAGTGATAATTTTTATGGGATTCCCAAAGTTATTAATAGAAGGCGGGTCTCGAAAAATCGAAGAATTACAGATTCAAATGTACAAAAGGAATGAAATTGTGTGAACTGAAAACTCAACATTACTATTACAAGAATAGGAAACCCTTATAGACACCCGAATATTCTCGCAGAATTTATTGCCGGACAATTAAAGAATTTGAATTTCGCCAAGCAATGAAAATTAGTTTGGATAAAAAAAAGTTTGTGAAAATTTTAGAGATTGTGAGTTTAAATAAATAAATTATAATGAATTAGGTAGAGTTAATTATTACTGATTTGGATTAAAAAAAGCTGTGAAAATCCTAAATATTACGAGTTTAATTTAGGTTTATCTGGTACGTGGAAATGTCATAAATTCAAATTTGGATGCTAATTATTTTTTAACTGATAATAAAAACTGTATATATATCTATATATATAAACCCTAATTCACCATATCCGGTTTATAAAATATTTATAATTTACTTGGCTTTATAGAACCAGTGAAAATGAAGGTAAGGAAGGAAAATTAATGGCGGACACGAAGCTTGAAGCTAAGCGTGAGCTATGGAAATGGAATTCAATTTCTTAAAATCCTCTTCATCGAATTTACCCTTTACCGACATCTTCACAGAACCCTAGATTTTTTTATTTTACATCTCTTCTTTTCAACCCATCCATTTCTACTTTCTTCCATTAGCTGTAAAATTCCTGCAACTCATGCTGGAAATTTCGCCTTCGCCGGAAAACTCTTCCGCCTTCGCCGAGGAAGACGGTGCGGCGGCCTCCGCTGGACTTGCAGAGGAGGCTGACCGGAGTTCGGCCGGTAACCGTTGGCCGCGAGAGGAAACTATCGCTTTGCTTAAGGTGAGGTCGAGTATGGACTCTGCGTTTAAAGATGCTAGCCTTAAAGCTCCTCTCTGGGAAGAAGTTTCCAGGTTAGTTCGATTTTGATGATTTTCTGTTTGTTTATTGAGAAAATTTTGGAGAATTGTGGTTTGCGATTGTTCTTGAACTGGAATTGTTTGGATTGGATTTTTGCTTCTGTTGATTGATTTTCCAGGAAAATTGTTTGGTTTCTGATTTGTCCTATTTGAAATCAAGTTTTTCTTGGTAACTTGTTATATTCTATGCTCTTCTGGTTGAATTTTCCTAATAGCTATGGAGATTTGAAACTGAATCTTAAGTTTATGTTAGGAAATTGGCCGAGCTTGGATATAAACGAAGTGGGAAGAAATGTAAAGAGAAGTTTGAGAACATTTACAAGTATCACAAAAGGACTAAAGATAGCAGATCAGGGAAATCGAGTGGGAAAAATTATAGGTATTTTGAGCAATTAGAAGCTTTCAATAATCATCCATTATTGCCTTCTCAAGCTGATTCAATGGAAGAAATCCCAAGGATTATCCCAAACAATGTTGTTCACAATGCAATTCCATGTTCCGTTGTAAACCCGGGTTCAAACTTTGTTGAAACTACCACCACATCGATATCGACTTCAACGACTTCTTGCTCGAGCAAAGAGTCGGGGAAGACAAGGGAGAAGAAGAGGAAGTTTGTGGAGTTCTTTGAGAGGTTAATGAATGAGGTGATTGAGAAGCAGGAGAAATTGCAAAAGAAGTTTGTGGAGACATTGGAGAAATGTGAACAAGAGAGGTTAGCTAGAGAAGAAGAATGGAAGGTGCAAGAATTAGCTCGAATCAAGAAAGAGCGAGAGCGTTTAAATCAAGAGAGATCAATTGCAGCCGCAAAGGATACAGCTGTTCTTTCCTTCTTGAAGATGTTCTCTGAACAGGTGGGCACGGCACAGTTTCCCGAGAGCTTAATTTTGATGGAGAATTTAGCAGGGAAGCAAGATGAAGGTAATGTCGACAGAAATACAAGCAATCAAGAAAACAGCAACAATGGGAATTCGAATCAGATTAGCTCGTCACGGTGGCCTAAAGAAGAGATTGATGCTCTGATTCAACTTAGGACTAATCTGCAGATGAAGTACCAAGAAAATGGACCTAAAGGTCCTCTCTGGGAGGAAATATCACTAGCCATGAAGAAAAATGGGTATGATAGAAGTGCTAAGAGGTGTAAAGAGAAATGGGAGAACATCAACAAATACTTCAAGAGAGTAAGGGAAAGTAACAAAAAACGACCCGAGGATTCGAAGACATGCCCTTATTTCCAGCAGCTCGATACATTGTACAAACAGAAATCCAAGAAAGCTGTTGAGAATCCAACAAATCCAAATTTCGAACTAAAACCTGAGGAACTATTGATGCACATGATGGGCGGGCAAGAAGAAAGCCACCTACCTGAATCAGCAACAGACGACAAGGAAGCCGAGAATGCTGATCAGAATCAAGAAGACGAAGGCGAAGATAATGATGAGGAGGAGGAGGACGAAGACTATCAGATTGTAGCCAACAACAGTAATCAAATGGAAGTAGCCAGCTGAAAAATAGATAATCAGTCAAATCAAATGCCTCAAAATTTGAATCCTATTCAGAAATCTCTCAAGGTGGTAAAAGAAAGAAAAGGTCAGATCCTTCAGCTCTTGGTTTTGATAGATACTACAAAAAGAAATGAAATCTGTCTGTCTATATAAATTATGTATATGTGTTCTTTATTTCTTGAATAGATTAAAAATGAATGATGATACTTGTAGGCTAGAGAGAGAATAAGGGGGGGGGGGGGACTTTGAATTTTTTATTGTGTGTTGAAGTTGAAAATGTTTGGTTGCTCTTATGTTTGTTTGTCTCTGTATCAATAAAGAAAATGAAACCAGCATTATTTTGCTATTTGCTATTGCAAGTGCCGATAAAATGCTGTAGTAGCCTGTTTAATGATAATGCAAAAGCTTTATTGAGTTTTTATTTCATTTTCTCTCTCTTTTTTTTGTTGTTTTTTAAGAGAAAATTCGGAACAGAAGTGATAATAATGATACACTCGTGGGGAGTTAAAAGGAGCAGAAAAATAATAAACATTTGACATTTTTGAATCACTCGTGCATTGCAATTCTAATCATTTGAGTTTATTCCTGTTACAGTTATCTCTTTAATTGACAAATTGTCATTTATTATTATTTTTTTAGTTGGGAAATCTTATTGTTCATGGATTTAGTTGTTCGATGACATTGACTTGTACAATTTGCACTAATTTCAAAAGTGGGGAAATAATTCAAGGGTAAAATTGTGCTTTCGTTTTTTCTTTTCGTCGGGAAAAATGTTTTAGATGATTGGAAAAGCTAACGATTGTTTTTTAATTTGGTAACGAAATTAATTTCCGTTAGAATAATTTTACTTTTGTGGTTTAAATACTGTATTGGTTTTCCTTTTCTTACCTAATTCGTTTGATTTTCAAACTTGAAAATTGTGCTGTTTTGTTAATAACGTTATTAATGTACGGTTAAAAAAAAAGTTCTGAGAAATTAGGAACATGTAATAAAAGATAAAACTAAAATGCAGTTAGATTTTCCAATTATACATTTAATTTAACCATATAATTTATAAGCCATGACAATCGATTCAAATTTTGATGAGACAAGTCACTTCAATGTTATTGATTTTTTTTTTTTTTAATTTTTTTAATTTTTTTTGTGAAACTAAATTTTATTAGAATTTATAACTAGTATATCCTGAATTTGAATATTGAAGACTTTTTTTGAGGTTGAAATGACACTAATTTCTGGAGGATCATTCAGTTTGGTTGAAATTATTTAATTTCATCAACTATTGCTGAGAAATAGACATCAACAAAGTTGATAGGGAACTTCAATCTTATCCAATATGAGGTCACTTTTAGGGAGAAAGTTTCCACTTTTAGCCATTAACACTAATCCTCAACTTAGTATACATTTTATTTTTAAATTAGGATAACCAACAGTATTAAACCATTCTAATTTAACTTCATGGAGTAAAATATTTTATCTACATATCGAAATTCCACCCAAAAAAAATATAAGAGAAAATATAACGCTCCAAGCCCATAATTCAAATCACGATTTGCCAATCATTTCAATAAATTTTATCTTCATTCACATGCTCTCTGCAAAAAATTTGTCAAACACGTCTAATATTAAAAAAATTTTTTAAAGAAAAATTATTATGAATAGAAAATTTTAATTATAATATTTTTTCTAAAATAATTCATTTACAACAATTTTTTGCGCTTTTTTTTTTTTATAAATATTTTAGAATTATTCTTCTTTCAATCAACAAACTTAATTGCTTTCAATTAACCAAATTTACCAATATGTTAAACAATTATTTTAGTTGAACTAATTGTTATTAAAAAACTGAACTGATTAAAGTCAATCAATTCACAAGATTTAAAGCTGACATTCTGGTTATTTAACAATTTTTTTGTTATGAACAATTATTATTATTATTATTTTTAATTCTACTATTCATATAATATTTTTTATTTTTTTGTTATGCATGAAAATCCTTTTTTTTAATACAATAATTCTTTCTTGTTCTTTTTTATAATAGAGTTTTTTAATAAAAAAAGAAAGAAGGAGAAAATTCACATACAAAGTTGACGAATCTAACATGAATAACATATAAATAGATCTTAATACCGAAGAAGATAATTGATCAAATTAAAACGGTAAGACTTTTACTATATAATTAAGTGAAGAGTTCGCCAATTTTATATATATATATATATAAAAGAAAATTCCAAAAATATATTATTATTTTAATATTACACCAAAAATAATTCTTCAAATTGGCCAAAGTAGCATGTGTATACCATAAAAGTACAAAGAGTTGGGTGATAAATAATCTCTCACATAGACCACATCTTGTAGAACAATTCTAAAAAAACTAAGGATCTAAACATAAAGGTTCGGAAAATTTCCAGAATATCCTCAAAGAATGCAATGGATCAGTGCTCTATAGGTGAAAAATGAAGAAGGAATTCCCTTCTTAGTACAAAAATTTGAAGACTGCAAATGCATCCAATATTCCACTCCACCAACCTCAGAGAGGGAAGGGAATTTGATTGAAAATGTAGACTATATTTAACCTCTCTACATAAATTATATTTTGAAAATCTTAAATCATTTGAAATCCATGGTTGAAGTTGAAACTGTGATAAGTTAGAACACACCTGCAGCTTAACCTGGAGAGAGTGCACAGCACAAAGATTTGTATGCACCAACACAAAGTTTGAATTTCTCTTCAGCCATTGCCTGAAAACTCAAAAAAACAAACGGTCAATCGAGCGACTGGACTGCAAATCAGTAACTCGTTAGCTTAGGAAACGTCAAGCCAACCAGTTTCAACTTTTTGAATACACCGAATGCTGTATATCTAGATTTAGAAGAAAAAAAAAAAAAAAAAAAAATCCAAACTCACCTGTGAAGATCCCTGATGCTTATCAGGATGCCATTTTAAAGCAGACAAGCGGAACCTGCAAGGGTATGGAGATGAGTTTAAGATAAATAGGTCATAAGTGCCAGTGGCTCTGTGTTGAGTGAAAAAACTAATTGACTTACGCGGTTTTAACTTCTTTAATGTTTATGGGACCTGTTTTCGGCAAACCGAGAATAGTTCTATCCGAACATGATCCTACATCAGTGGTCTCCTCTTCAGACTCACAATCACTTGAATTATCCCATTCTGTAGCTCTTCCGTTCTTCCACTTTGGAGGCACTGTCCACTCGAAACCAGATGCTGAGTTTTGAGAGGAGTTCTTAGATGAGCCAAAGGACCATGTATATGATCCATTGCCAAATGCAGCGTGAAAGACTGTTTCAGAATCATTGTCGGAGTCGTTAACAAACTCTCTTTTAAACTTTCCTGAAGAAAAAAATAAATGTAATGTTCAAAATGCCTGTGAACATGTAATGAGATTGAGCATAATGAAATGCTAAAAGTAGAAACAAAAGAAGAAGAAAAATACAGAACTAGAGTTCAACAGGGTGATAAAACTATTTCATTTATTTCTTTATTTTTCTGCCTTTTCTCTCTTGGGACTGTTGTATCTTTGAACTCTATCTATAATGACCCAACCCATCGCTAGCCAAGATATTGTCCGCTTTGGCCCACTGGTCTCATGGATTTGTTTCTCCCCCCAATGGAGGGAAAATGCGTCTTGCTAGGAGAAGGTGTCCACACCCTTTATAAGGAGTGCTTCGTTCCCCTTCCTAAGGATGTGGGATTTTCCTATGGGTTTCCACCCCCTTAGGAGGTCCAGCGTCCCGATGGACCCGACACACCGACCCGTTGCCTGACTCTAATACCATCTGTAACAGTCCAACCCATCGCTAGCCAAGATACCATCTGTAACAGCCTAGCAAGATGTGTTTTCCCTCCATTGGAGTGGAGAAACAAACCTGTGAGGCCAGTGAGCCAAAGCAGACAATATCTTAGCTAGTGATGAGTTGGGCCATTACACTACCTCTTTTCATTCACATAATAAAAAGTTTGTTTTTTTGTTTCTAAAAAGCATAATGAGTCCCCAGAATTTCATCAGAACATATATATTATACAATGAATATAAAATAGCAGTAGACAATGCTTTAAGGATAGGGAATTTACGTTTTGCTCTCTTGTTCTGGGATTTCCCAGGGTTTCGCATTGAAGACTTTGCTCGTCCTTTCTTATCACGGTTACTCGCTTGATCGAATGACTCCTCAGAAGACCAGCAACCACCAAGACTCCATTTTGATTCCTTAATCTGTTGAGTTAGATATGAACCAAATAAAAAAAGTTATTAAGGTTTCAACCTGGGACTTAAATGTAGGAACTTGGACAGCATTTCTGAACATCTAACTCCCAGCTTCAAGCCGAGAGATAACCCGTAATACAGCCTATGAGTTTCAAATGCAACCAAGAAGCAGGACAAGAATTCGAGGGAAAACCTAAGACTAGGAGGCAAGAACCAAAAAAGGGTTTACTTTGGAATTCAAGACATCTAAATGGTTTCTTCAACCCTTGTGTCAAATAAATAGCATCCACGGCATTGAATGGCATCAACTCTAATCATTTCATTATTATGCAGTGAAAGAAAGAAGTGATCAATTCGACATCATAATAAATGATGATCGATTTTCATCAAATGAACTACCTTACCAAGTAGCTCTATTACACACTTCAATTCTGAATCCAAGCCCAATAAGCCCTCACGGACCATTGCTACTTCATGAAACATCATGTTCATAATAACTATAACATCTGTACTCTAGTGTTGGCACTTGACACCATGCAGTATAATATTAACAGCCCTGCTACATTTATCAAATTTAAATTTTAATATGGGCACTTTGTGCATAGGCGTACCTGAAAGGAAGATCCACTGCTGTAGAGGAGGTCATTTAGAGCCTTTTTTGCATCAGCACGCCTTTCACGGGTTACAAATCTAACATGATTCTAGTATTATCATTTTTCAACATTAGAATCATTAACAGAAATAATAAGTCACTAATTCTGGTATTATTCAATAAAAATCTGAAATACAAGTGAAAAAAGAAAGGAGGGAGTGGGAAAAGCAAAGCTAATTGAAATGAATAGGCTTCATTTAGAGCTATATAGTTCGGGATGTAAATGATAAGAACCACCTTTATTAACAATTTGGAATCAATACAAGGAAAAATTGAAGAGCTTCTCTACTCTTCCCACTTGCTCTTCTCATGTTTACAAGATATCCCCTTGCTAGACCTTGCTGAGACTAGGAATCCCCTTCTAATAAATTAACCGAATCTCATCCTTAACTGAATTCCATTTGAACAATTCAACTAAGATCACTCATTTACCACGAGTCGCTTACCCTTCCTCTTATATGCATGAGTAATCAGGGGTCTATTAGTAACATTAAACTGCATTTATAAATGAATTTCACTGATTAGAGTAAATCAAATAGTCAGAATTTTAAATCTATTATCCCTTTCTTAGAGAAGTAGTTTTGTTATTTATCTATGCTATACTGTGAGGATGCCTTATTATCTACCCAACCGTTTTTTTCAATTTCCTTCTCTTAAATTAGAGTTTGTTCTTACATTTACGCAGCAAAAACCTGTGAGATTCAGAGCCCCATTAAATTCGAGAATATGTGGCTTACGCCTTTCCCATCTCGACTCTAAGTCATCTATAGCCTCGTGGTGGAATAGAAGAATTGTAGCAAGTGAAGGCTTTCGTTTCCTTATGAAACTCAAGGCCCTTATAATTTTAGATATCTTGAAGGAACCAAAGGCCATTCAAATCTAAGAGAGAAGGTAAGATATTACATTTTAGGTAACATTATACCATTGGTCCCATTCTAAAAGCCACATTAAAAGTGGGAGTACTGGAAGAAATAAAGAATTCAACCAAGTTCTTAGAATGAGGCTGAACTTTATAATTGGAAGACAAGATAACATTTAATACAACTATGCAATGAGATAGACATGAAAGATATTCAAAATGCTGAACCAATTGAAAAAACAAACTCTATCGGGCTCAATGACATTGATCTTGTATTGATAATTAAGTACGACAAAGACAAAAATAGTCACCTAATAGATCAAATTGGCATACCTTTGACGGCTCCTTTTCATTCACACCACCCTGCAAAATGTTAGAAAAGGAACTTTAAAAAATAAGTTAGAACTGCAGAAAGTATTATGCATTCAATGGTGCAAATGATCATAGATTAAGTTAGATTAATTTCACTTCTTGATATCAAAATATTGTAGAGTTAGACGGTTTATTCCGTGAGTATAGTCGATGTACGTGCAATCTGGCGGACAATCACGGATATTAAAAAAAATGATTATCAAAATGGTGTATGCTTTTTTTTATTTGTCTCCTGCTCTACAGGTAGATCATCATATTTTGCATTAAAAAATTAAAATTAAACTATGCTGTACTAAATTTCTATGTCCTAAACTTACTAAATGGATTCCTAATAAAAAAAAAAAAGATGCAAACAAGATGAATTGAAAATCAAACTCACCACCCAAAATTCCAACATCCACCTTGAAAAAGCATTTCAGCAAGAAGATTGAAACTATTACATTAACTGGTTTGGTTTAGTGTTGGGTAGTTCTGTCTGTTGATGTGTTTATTAAACATATTAGCTCTTTAGCTAAAAGGTTCCTCCACAGAGTTTGAAGCCCAGAAATTATTCAACTCCCAATAACCTTAACCCGAAGCATGAAAAGCATTCAAAATTCTGAAATCAACAAAAATAACTTAAAAAACTAATGATATGAACAAAATGGACCCTTGAAATTTATACAAAAGAACTCACTGGACCCTTAAACCCTTAAACCCTTTGCAAGTTAAGAAGCATTCAAAGTTCAGAATCAAAGTGATATGAACAAACTGAACCCTTACGCAAGAAAAGACCAATTCATAGAGACAGTAGAAACATTAAAAAAGAAAAAAAGAAACAAAACAAAACAAAAAAGAAAAAGGGAAGCTAAGAACTCACAAATTTCCATTTGTTCTTCCACTTGTCGGAAGAGGGAGGCGTGGAGTGGAAAGAAGCGACATGGGTTTTTGCCAAAGTTGAGGCAATGAAGGAATTTTGAAGAATTGGGGAAGCTCTGAATCTGGATATTCTTAGCATTGGAAATTCAAAAGGGGGTATTATTGAAATGGCGATTAAGGAAGAGAAGTTGAAGTTATGCAATGTTAAAGAAATTGATTGGGATTTTTAGGCGGAAAGAAAATGGAGTTAGAATTGTAGGATTCAGAAAATATTGGCTCTGCAAATTCGTAGCTCCATCCAAGGTTTTGCTAAACATGGAATGGAAGAAAACACATATGGGCCAAATTTCTACCAAGCTCGCTGCGCCATTGGGCCTCTTTCTCGAAGCCAACATTTACCTAAACACAATTTTTCTTTTTTCTTTTTTTTTTTGAGAAATTGTATGGAATAGTCTATTCTAATTAATACTATATTATAAATATAATATTACTATTTTCTCGGGATCGAATCAGTAATCTTGATGTTGAACTGGCAAACAATAAAACCAACGTACCGCCATCAACTCTTTTAGTACAAAAAATATATTTCATAATTCATATATATAGACTTTTTTTGAATAAATTGATAAGTCCTACCAGATATAAGTGAAAAGTGAACTGTATAACAATCAAATCAATTTAAAAATATACAAACAACCCTTCAACTTATATAAGTCTAAATTTTTCAAAAAAAAAAATTTATGTAAGTCTAATAATAGAATATGAATGTGCTCTCTTTAACACTCCCCTTCCTTCTCTTCGTATAAATATCAACTATTTGGGTTGAATGTCAATAGATGTTGTAATAGAATCTCGTACAAATAGACATCTATTCTTAAATGTATGATTAGATTTGCATTTAAATGCACTGTTAGCGTCTCTGTGGCATTAGTATATATTCATTGACCATGATGGTATGAGTTCAAATTCTCCCATCATTAATTGTTGTAATCTAAAAAAAAAAAAAAAAAAAAAAAAAAAAAAAAAAACCCAAGTTACCCCCCCACACATTTTAGAAAACAGAACACAACCCCCC
>JBBMKA010000004.1:377945-391126 GCA_037833695.1 Sechiopsis laciniata
CATTGACCAGGAGGGGATGAGTTCAAATTCTCCCCCCATGAAGTGTTGGAATCGAAAAAAAAAAAAAAAAAAAAAAAAAAAAAACAGCAATCAAAGTTAACACATCAAGTAGTTGAGAAAATAGAACAAAATCTATCCAAATTAGCAAACTGTGCTAAGACATGCCTAAGTTTCCTGACATTTTAAAATTTAATAGCCCAATATTTGGTGTATGTTATTCATGTTATTAATGAAATGTAGACTCTGATGATCGTCCTCATTCATGCGTATGGGAGTAGCATGAGAAATTAATTCTTATAACTATTTTGAACGTGAGACTTCAAGAGAATCACATTTTCAAATCTTAAACACTCAATGTACCATCCATAAGGGACAATACAATGTATTAATAAATACATCAATATAATCTTTAATCAGTGTCATATATAATTTTCAATATGGATAGTTTTCAATCTAAAAATGGTAAATAACATAATTGAAATATAGAAAAAAAAACTGAAAATTATGTTATGAATAAAATATTTCTAAAAAATATTATAATTTAAATAGGCTATATATATATATACACACACACTTAAAATTAATTTTCTATTTTTTTAGTAGTCTCTTCAATTTTAATCGAATCACATGTTTAAGTTTCTTCAAATTTATTCATGATATCTCCAATACTTTATTGAATTTAGCTATATTTTGCTTGATATTAGAAACCTTTGTCCTCGATTTCAAAAAAAAAAAAAAAAAAACTTTTGTCCTTATTTTTAATAGATACAATAATTGTAATGGGTGACTCAAACCTAAGACATCTTAATTATTAAGTATAGATTGATATGGTTGAACTACATGACACTTTTGTCCTTGTATCTCCTACTTTTGTCTCGATCTAAAAAATGTAATTAAAGTTTTTTTTGCCTATTGATTTGGAGTTTGTTGTTTATTAATGAAGTTTTGTTTTTCTTTGATGAACTTTTTAATTTTAATAAGCGATTAATAATGATAAAGGAGTAAATTGAACACGTAGTTTTTTTTTTAATATTTATGAGTGAAACATTAATGATGAAAATATGAGGTGTATGATTTAATTAAAGGGTTGACAATAATGATGGAGGGCACGACCTCATTAACAAGCATTCCACAAACTTTCCCAATCATAACTCCTTAAATCAATGGAACCAACTCATCAATTATTTTATCAAACATTCGTATCTGTTTCCAATACACTTGGATATACCTCTTTTTTCATCTCTATTTATTTATTATTATTTATATACTTTTACAACGGTTATTGTTATTATATATATTTTACCTTATAAATAAATTGTTTTTTTTTTATATATATATAAAATGTTTTAAATTTGATGTTTTTGTTGAATTTCCAATTTCTTTTTTTTTTTTTTTTTGGGAAGAAATCCAATTTCATTTTTTTTAGTATAATATGGAATTGAGAAATTCGAATGATTGACTTCATGGTTATTAACACATTTACGACTATAACTCGTGACTTAGTAAAATTACTTTTACATTTGTTAATTAGTTGTTTAACTATTTTTGTAATGTTAAAAAAAATATATTATTGTTATTTTATATATTTAATATAGATTATAGAGTCAAAATATATATATTAACAAAATGTATAAAAATATATTAGATTATTAAAGAATATGAGGTTCCACCTCAAAACCAATTAACAATGAAAGGAGTAATTCATATTTCTTATAAATGCTTGTAACACTCCCTACTTTATCAATGTGGGACAATTGTGAGATCCTAACATGCCCTCTTAAGATGGTGCTTCTTTTGGATTCACCCATCTTGAATTGAATCTCAATTTCTTTTTTATTGGACTGATATCCATTTGGGCTTTATGGGCTATATACCATATTAGAGAATATGAGGTTCCTTGTACTCAAAAAAGAAAAAAAAAAGAATTTGAGATTCCACCTCAAAATCAATTGACAATAAAAGGAGTAACCCATATCTCTTATAAATGCTCGTATGATTCTCCACTTTTCTAATGTGAGACAATATTGAAATCCTAACATAGATTAGTCAACATAATATTTGAATCAATTTTTCTTAGGCCTTTAAATAGTTGTTTATATATTAATAGTGTTGTTTTATACTATTTTAACAACTAAATAAATATTATGATATGTTCTCTATATGTGCACATACATTAAAGTTTTATGACATTTACAAAATATTAGGCTCAAGTTTTTAAAAACTTTGGATAAATAGTAGATTTGTACTTAAATTATGCTTTAAAATATTATGTTTGTTTTGAAAATCTTAGATTTATATTTATAAATTAAATGTTATTTACTTTTTATGGAAGAATTTGAAAATTTTCGATATTTATATACATATTTATATATGTTATGCACTTTTATGGAAGGTTTTGAAAACCTTCAATAAAGAGACGATTTAAATTTATTAAAAATGTTATGTACTTTTTTATATATATATTTTTTTCGAAGGTCGTTCAGTAAAGAGTAGATTTATATTTAAATATGTTATATGAACTAGTGATTGAAGGTTTTGAAAACCTTTAGGGGGTGTTTGGCCACTAAGAATAAGGGGAGAATGAGAATGAGAATAATTTTTCGTGTTTGGGTCATCGAGAATCATTCCTTCCGTAATCACGTTTTCCAAAAATCACTTTTTCATTCTTCCCCTAATTACTTTTTCTTTTATCTCCAACAACTTTTCATACATCACATCACTATTTTTTACTCACATCATATTCATTATTTTATTTTTCTCAAAATCAGTACATTTATCTCAAATACAAATAATCATTCTCTCCATAATCATTACATTTACTTCAAACACAAATAATTATTCCCCTTTCTATTCACCTCCTCATTACCATTCCCCTTGCCCTAAGAGTGTGCTTGTATTTAAATATATATGTTACGGAACTCTGATCGAAGATTTATATATATATATACACTATTGATCGAAGAGTCTATAAACTTTTCATAAAAAGAATAAATTATATATTGATCTTTATAACTGTCTCGAACCTCAGATCTCAAATGGCGCACACCCTAATGTTGATACCCTTGATCTGTTACTAAGGAACTTGAAAGCAATTTAGCATAATACATTCAAAGTCTAGTCTTTTCTTTTATTTGTATCACCGAGACATCTAAAGGGATGATCATATGTATTTCTCCTTAAGACTGACTTGTAGTTTACCATCATCTATAGTAAAGTTTTTAAAATTTATCAAATTAATCAAATCTAAAAAATAATTATAAATACTTTCACTGAAAAAAAAGTAAATGTATAGTTATTGTTATTAATAAGTATTGTTGCATACTTTCTTATAATACTGACATTAATGAATATTTAAAAGATATAATAATAATAATAATAATAATAATAATAATAATAATAATAATAATAATAATAATAATATTAATATTAATAATAATAATATTAATAATAATAATAATATTAATAATAATAATAATATTAATAATAATAATAATAATAATAATATTAATATTAATAATAATATTAATAATATTAAAAAAAAACATCAAAATAGCATGTCCATTTATGGTGTATTTGGGGTAAGGGGAATGATAATGATTAAGTGGAGAATAAGAATGAGGAGGAGAATGATTATTTGTGTTTGGGGTGAAGGTAATAATTATGAAGAGAATGATTATTTTTGTTTGAGGTGAAAGTAATGATTATGGAAAAAATAAAAATAATTAAAATGATATGAGTGAAAAATAGTGATGTGATGTATAAAAAACTGTTGGAGATAAAATAAAAAGTAGTTACGTGAAGAATGAAAAAAGTGATTTTTGGAAACCATGATTATGAGAGGAATGATTCTCGGTGGCCCAAACACGGGTAATGATCCTCATTCTCATTCTCCCTCTTATTCTTGGTGGCCCAAGCACGCCCTTAAGTCATGAGAATTCAAAACTCATCCTCTAGAGATGTTCACGGGGCGCGGGACGGGATGGGGCTAGGAAATGACTTCTCAGTCCTCATCCAAGCCACCAAAATTCATCTCGGGAAAAAAATTCTCATTTTTGTTCTTGGGGATTCCCCACGAGGAACCGATGGGGATCGAGTTCCCCGCGGGGAACCGACGAGGATTGGGTTTCCCATGAATTTTTTCAAATTTTTTTTCTTTTTTCAAATAATTAGATTTATTTAGAAAATATCTATAAGTTTGAACTATATTCTTAATTATTAAAGAACAATATTCACATTTATAATTTCACCCACAAATATATTTTTATATAAAAATTAAAGGGATAAAAATATTAAAAAATAAAATAAAATAAACAAGACGGAGATTGAAAAAATGGAGATGGGGAATAGATTCCCCGTCCCCGACCCTATTTAGCCAACATCCCCAGCTCCGTTCCCAGCCTAACTGAGAATTCCCTGCCCCATTAAGGTTGGTCCTCGAGGGCCCGACCGCGCGGAAAAAATGGACATCCCTACCATCCTTAATTCTGATTGAACTTTTTCTTTGGTAAGGGGAGAGAAAAAAGAGGCTATAGTTAAAAACAAAACCATTTTCCTAAAAGAACAAAGCAAATTCATAAACGTTAAATTTAGAAATTAGGAGAGATATGTCATTGCTCTTAAAGAATAAAAGCTAAAATTTGTAGTCCCTAAAATTATATGTATATAGGGTGATGTCTAATTAAGTTTTATCTAAAATAGTCACGCGTTCCACATTGTAACCATCAATTTAGGATCCCAAATATTATAAGGATTTCAAAAATTCGGGAATTTCTTTTTATTTTCTTGGGGGATGGAAGTAGAGAAGAATCGAAGAAGATTATTTTCTATTTCGTGTTCGTGTTCAGAATCCTGTGCCTGGATTTCATGGAAAACTTCAATACTTGGAGCTTTGTGTTGTTCTCATTGACACTTTCATTGATTTGTGTATTGAGCTTTTGTATTACCCACTGCAACTTCTTTGTCAATTGACTCTTGAACCCTTCTCTCATGAACAACTTCGAACACTCTGAGATACTTCTCATGTTCTTCATTTTCAAATCTTTTCCTACACAAAAAATCATCATGAAAGCATCTCCCAACTTTGCCTCCACCCCATGAAAATCAACAAACAAAGTAATATTTACAGACAGAATGCATTAAAAATATAATCCAAACAAAAAATAAAATTAATAAGGAAAATCGCTCTCAAGCACAACAAAACTAACAGATTAGCAACTTCCACCCTATAATCACAATCTTAAACAAACAATAACACAACAAGAATAAAATACCTCAAAAACTTCAAAAAATAAATAAATAAATAAAATGAATAAACAAAATGCATACCATTTTTCACAATGAGATGAAAACGAAAATGACAGTCACCAAAAGGTGAATAAAAGCATAGACACAAGGAGTTGAGGTCCGATGAATCATAAAAGGTGAAAAGGAGAAGAAGATGAATGAGTAGAGAGGCATTACAAGGGTTTAGGGTTTTTAGTCTAAGCAGTGAAAAGTTTGAGACGAAAAAAATGGGGGGAAATGAAAAATAAAACGCGCCTAGACTATAGATGTCGATCACTTTAAGATGACAGATATTTTTAATGACGGGCATTGCCCGTCATCTTTTGATGTCTGTCATTAATTAAAAGTGTCCGTCATCTTAAAGTGACCAACATCTATAGTTTAATTTTCTATTATGCCCGTCATTAAAAGTGTCCGTCATCATATGTCTGCTTTAAAAAAAAAATAAAAGTATGCCCGTCATTCAACATTCGTGTTTGAAATATTTTTAGATAGCCTGTCATCTATACTTTGAATTGTAGTAGTGCTCCCACAACTAACTATATATCTCCTTACCAAAAGAGTTAGTGGCGCGTTGGTTTCTTATCATAGGTAGTCCCACCTGTGTAAGGTTTATGGTCCCCTTCTCCCAATCTGTTTAAAAAAAAAAAACTATATATCTCGTTGGTTGTAGAAGTTTCATTCACAACTTTCCAAATATACTTGTTAAATTAAAGAAATTCAGTTAGTTTTGAACGCCAAATATTGAGGTCCATCCCCATTATCAAAATAGTTCGTCATATTAAGTAATTGATGTCATGAATTTGGCTACAATCTTCACAATTAAGTAGGTGGTGAGAACCAAGTCAAAAAAAAAAGTTGGTGGTAAGAAGTGAGAAATGAATAAAAAGGGAATGCATTTATGTGCATACATTCAACTCCATGAGGCTATAAATACAGATTGTGAAGCCTTTGACAATCACACATCCACTCATCTTTCTAGTGCATCTCAAAACCGCATAAGAATGAAGATACTTCATGGCACAGGCAAATGTCTTCTGGTGGTCGTGGTAGCAGCGATTCTCATCGGAACTCGTCTCGGGGAAGCAGCGACTTGTGACCCCATGGAGCTGAACCCATGTGTTGCGGCAGTCACGTCGTCGGCGGATCCTACAGCTATTTGCTGCCAGAAGTTAAAGCAGCAACAGTCATGCTACTGTTCGTACATAAAAGATCCAAGAGTCCAGCCTTATGTGACATCTCCCCGAGTCAAAGTGGTTGCTGCCATCTGCCATGTTGCTATCCCTACTTGCTAGAAAGGAGGCTCTCATGTGAAATGGGAAGTTGGTATACTACGCCAATGTAACCTCTATTACAAAATTAAAACTATGAATAAAAGTGGGATATTACTACATATTTGCCTTTTTTTATTATGTCCTAAATTATATACAAATCTCCCCTCTAAACCATATCGAATGTTATATTAATAATAATTCATAAAATTGGAATAATTCAAATTTATGATTGGTTTTATAACAATTTTATTTATAAGTTTCATTATTTGGTGGTAATTCAGTTCAACATCATGATTAAGGATTCGATTTCAAAAATTGACATTTAACTCTTGTTTATTTGAGAACAGTAGTACCTTTATTATTGGGTTTGTGGTTCCCATTTCCAAACTATACTAAAAAAAATTATTTACAGGTTTCTGATTTTTATTTTATTTTTGTTTAAAATATTTTTAATAATTAAATTTGTTTTTGCTTCTAAAAAGTTAGGAGAGACAAACTAGAGCATGAGAATAAATTTTAGAGAATTTAAATTTTTAGATATTAGTACTTTTGAGAGATAAGAAAATATTAAAATTAAAGATGAGAAACTTAATGTTATTAGAGAATATGGTGTTCCACTTCCAAATTAATTGGCAATGAGAGGAGTAACACATATCTCTTTATATTGATGTTGAACTTTTCACTTTTCCAATGTGGGACAATTGTGAGATTCTACAAATATAAAATATATTTTGTCACTTTCCAGAATTTCTAGTTAGATCTCAAAGATAGTTACCGAGTATGAATTAAATACTTTAATTCAACCATAGCAATTAAAACGATATTTTTCAAAAATAAATAGAGATCTCGATTATTTATTATTCTTCCACTTCGTTGATGTACGCCTGATTCTAGACTAAGTGGGTTCTCACTATTAGATCTCATGGATTCATCAACACTCTTGCTTATGATGGGACATCTTGTTAGGTGAGGCTACAAAGCAAGGGGAGCGGTGTGTAGCAGCCCGAACGATAGTAAAGGGTTGTTTGTGCAAGATAAGGGTGACGTAGGTGTGAAACATCATAGAGTGACTTAATTGGTCAAAGACGGTCTTGAAGTGTTTAAGATGATGGGTTCAATCCATGTTGGTCATCTACTTATGAACTAATTTTCTACGAGTTTTCTTGACATCCAAATGTTGTAGGATCATGCAGTAGGTCCAGTGATATTAATCGAGGTGCACACAAGTTGGTCCATACAATCACAGATATAAAAAAAAAAAGGTGGCATGGATGTGAGTTGAGAGTTTTAGGTAGTTCTTTGAGAGCTTGTTGATAGAAATAATTTTCGTGCTATTCTCGTATTATTTGTCAAGTATATATACAAGAGATTACAAGCTACAATTATGCATATAATTAAGCTAAATTACTTCCTATAATCAGGCCAAAACTACTTCCTATCATTAAGCCAATATTATGGCTATGATTATTGACTAAATACAAATACCAAAATTAATAAATATTTACTTGTTGACAAAAGTTTTCAAATAGAGGCTTCAAATGAGATGTGATCAAAACCTAGCGAACAAGACACTTTTATAGGCAAATGGCTCAAGCTGCTTAACTAAAAAAAATCGGCTCTTATTAGATTATAATGTCAAAAATGTCTGCTTGGGTGAAAATGACCATTTTGCCTATAAAGGCCCAAATAACCAAAATGCCCTTACGGTCTTTTTGGCTCTAAGTATCAATTGAGGGCTAGGATCCCAAAATAAATACTTTAATCAGAATGATGGAAATATGGGACGTTGCTTAAGAAATTTTATTCTGCCTCTTAGGGTTCTCTCCCCTCCATTTTATTTTCAAAGGTACTTTCTATTCTGATTTTTTTTTCATCTTTATAGGTGTTTTTGTTGGATGTTTGAATGAGGGATATCGATGATATATCATATATGTGCTTATATATTGTTATTAAGTGGAATTCCACTTCTAATATGTATGTGCAGTGGGACAATTATGAGCTTTGTAGGGTGTAGTCAATGTAATTTTTAATATCTATTTTGTTGATCGCTCAATGTAATTTTTGGTAAATAATTGTGTTTTTGACATTGTTAATGTATCTATCTAATTTAGATGTTAGGACAAATCTTCGTTAAAAGTTTACGGAGTATGTTATATTTTTTTAATGCTTTTGCTTCTTGTAACTTTGTATACTGTTGTATCTTTTCTTGACACGAAGTATTTTTTTAGTTACAATAATAGGGGTAAGAGGTTTCGAATCCATAACCTTTTAGTCATTAGGTATGCATAAGTGTTGAGGGTTACCTTGGAATTATAAAGTTCTTTTATATGTTATTGTAATGAAAAATGGAGTTACATTTTCATCACTGCCACCAATGTAGAAAATGATTTTCCACACTATTAAAAGAATTAATGCCTATATTCTTGTAATTTGGTTTGTATGATTTTTCACACTATTAAAAGAATTAATGCCTAGATTAGGTATGCACTTCCTGATCTATATGTTGGATTAAATATGTCATATGAATAATTTTTCTTATTTTATCTTGTAGGTGGATTTTATGATTACTTTATATATCGATGGAGACCACTCATTGAGTCTTTGAAGATTTCCACCATGTTACTTCAACTTTGAAATTTTTGTTGGAATTGTATATTTTTCACTCATGAGAAACACTTAATAAATTACAAGATTTCAATTATATATGATGATATTTTAAGTGTCCTTATTATATATTTTTACTAATTTTGTATGATTGTTTAGCTATATTTGGACTTGTTCAGAATTATTTCATTTTTTTACAACATTTACTTGAATATGAGTGAAACAGTAAATAGCATCACTAAAAATGCTCTAATATGCCGACAAGAAAAAAAAATTATAAAATGTGCAAAATAAATCACGCGTCAAACTAACAACAGCATTGTTAAAAAGTAGCCATTCATATCATAATAGTGCACAAGATGTTATTGAAATTTCAATAACATTAAAACAATGCTATTAAAAGGAAATTATAGCATCTTTAATTGTTATAGAAATTTATTATAGCTTTCAAGACTAATGCTATACTAAATTTTCATAGCAAAATAAATTAGCTATATTTTTATAGTTTTTTGTAGCACTTGTTATAGCCACCAAAAAATGCTATAAAAAAAAGTTGGACTTTTAATAACATGGGTGGATAGAACTTATGAAAAAAGCTTATAACATTTTTACAGAGCTATAAAATCCATTTTTTCTTGTAGTGTCATTTTTCCTAGTTGCTTCTTTGACCATCAAATATCTCTAGAGAAATTTAACAAGATTTATCTTCGGTTCTACCGTATTTTCCAATTTTGGACCAAAATTTTAACTGGCGTTTACTCATTGCTCCAATACTCATTCATTTCAAATGGCTATAAATAAATTACATGGAATAAATTAGGCCCATACTAACATAACATCAACACGTGAAAGATATCGTGAACTGTTGACATAGATGAGAGTAGAGATAACCTATGCGCCACTATATCACATTGGTCAAGACCAATCCTCTCAAGGATATCGAAAATGTTCCAACAAATGTTTGAAAGTTACCTTATTTAGTTTTCAAAATATAACTCAGTTTTTTTATTAAAAATAAAAATTAAAAAAAAATAAAGAAGAAGAAGATAGATAACAAGGCAATGAAAGTTATAAGTTGGATTAAGATTGATAAACTTAATTTTTAAAAACTAAAGAAATCCAAATTTGACAACTCTTTGAGTTTTTGGTTTTGGTTTTGAAAATTGAAGATTGTTTTCATTCTAATTTTCTACACGTTGTTATTTTATCTTAAAGAAAGTATTTGAATTCTAACAAAATTTTAAAAACTATAATAATTTTTTAGTTTTCAAATTTTAGTTTGGTTTTTAAAAATATAGGTAAACGATAGATAATAAAGTTATGTAATTGTACATCCACTTCGTTAATAATAGTCTTTAATATTTCATTTCTCATAATAATATATTTAAAGATAAAGTTGAAACATAGGCATTGTTCTTCATTCGTAGTTTGATATTGTAATAGATACTATTTATGAGTTGGCGGCAGATGCCAACTTAATTCTCATGAGAATGTGTCCATTCCTAAACCTTGCCTCTAACATTTGGGGTAAGGAACACCGCAGGAGGAAGCAACAGCTTTGGCGCGAGGAGACCGCACATAAATCCCCAAGCTCGGATTCTTGAGGTACCCACAGAAGCATGGACGTTGTTGCTTCAGCTTATTGCAACAAGCGGCCGATGGCGGTGCCGATGTTGTGACTGCACCGATGCATGGGCTCAGCTCCATAGCACTGCAAGTCACCGCCTCGGTGACACGAGCTCGAGTGAGAAGTGCAGCAAATGCCACCACCAAAAGGCAGAGGCTTAAGGTTGGATGTATCTTCATTTTCTTTTGTGATATGTATGATGAAAGTTGAGAAAAGAGGAATGGATGTGGATTTGCCTAACCATTTGAAACTACTACTTATAGGCGCATAAAGTGGAGAGTTTGCACAAAATGGCCTCCTTTTTAATTAATTTCTCTTTTCCTAAACAAAATTGCCTGTATTGGCTTAAGTTAACGATTGGTCATTTCTGAGGTTTGCTTGTGTAGTCTGCATCAAATAAATTGTTAGTTGTAACAGTGACCATTCAGAACTGTTTCGATGAACCGAAGATAGATAAATGTTTTTTCAAATAAAAAATATTCTGTGCAGAGGATTGGAATTTATAATCCTCACATGATAACTATTTTATTTTTGCTTTTGGTTTTTAGTTTTTGGTTTTTCATTTTTAGTTTTTTATTTTTAATTTTTGATTTTAAAAAATAAAAATTATACATGTTTGATAACTATTTTTTGTTTTTTGTTTTTTTAAAACTAAAATCTAAAAATACGTTTGATAACGGTTTTTTGTTTTTAAAAAATAAAAATTTATTATTTTTAACATTTAATAAAATAAAATATAATATTTTTAGAATATTATTGATCTAATAAATCTCAAATTTGCTGGTTTGAACTTTATTTATACTGTTTTATCACTTTTCTAGCATTTTTTCAAAAGAAAAAAACTGAATTTTAAAATCTACTTTTTTTTCCTTTTAGAATTCCTTTAATATTTAAAAAATGTTTTTAAAGTTTAAAAAATAAAATCCAAAATTGATAATCAAACAAAAAAATCTTTAATAATTTATTTTTGAGTGATAGAAATCAATCCATTTTTAAGTGATAAAAGTCAAAAAGTCAATTATTAGTTAATCTCATAGAATTCCTATGAAGGCTTTTTGGTTTTTTTTAGTAGGCCAATTTCTTCTTTCATGTAGGAAATACTTTCAAATTTGTTTTAGTAGATCTTGCTAGCTCACCCCAATCTTAATGTTTAAATTAAAGTTTCAAATTAAGTGTCTAATCAAATAATATTAATGTGTGTTTCAAAAAAAAAAATATATTAATGTGCAATTCTTATTTTTCCATATGTGTGACCTTACATTTTTATATGTATCTTGCATATTTAATTTTATATGTAATGTTCAATGCAGAGTGTCGAGTTATGTAGAGATGTCCATTGGGTGGGGCAGGTTCCCCTTCCCCGTTCCCGCCATAAAATTCAATTCTCATCCGTGAAAAAATTTTCATTTTTTTTTTTCGGGCATCGGGGTGGAGATTCCCAGCGGGAATCGAGTTCCTCGCGGGAATTTTTTTTAATTTAATTTTTTTTTTCATTTTTTATATATTTTTAGATAAAAAATTCAAAAAATTAGACTTTTTTTTTTAAAAAAAATATCTATAAATTTCAACTATAATGTTAATTATCAAAGAAAATATTCATATGTATAAAAAATATTAGCAATAAAAATATATTTATTTGAAAATTAAAGGAGTAGAATTAAGAAAACATATTTAAAAAAAATAAAAAAGATAAACGGGACGGGAACGGGAAATACAATCCCCGTCCCCGCGTTTAGCCAACGGGGATTTTTTCTCCCCCATCTCAGGCTTCATTCCCGCCAGAAAAATAGACATCCCTACAACTGTTTGTTTTAAATTTTTTGAAATAAGAACAAATTAGTTGAATTTAATTTAAGATTTTTCCTAAATTTATGTAGTTATAGTTATACTATTGAGCATTAAACAAGCTACAGTCTTATATTTGCTTTCGGAGAAATTACTAAGATTCCAACACGTGTATAAAAAATGTAGTCTATTCTCTTCATTATCATTTGATTTTGAAATGAACTTCACACTATCTTATATGGTATAAGAACTCCAAGTGATATATTTTGTCTACTAATTCGGATTCAATCCGAGAAGGTAAAACTTAACCGAATATTTGATCCCAAAACTTCGAATCCAACTCAAGGGGGTAAAACTTAAGCCGGTATAAACTTTAAATCCAATCCAAGTACGTAAAGTTTAAGCGGGTATTTAAATCCAAAATTCAGATACGAACGAGCAAGTCTAAGCATATAGTTTGATCCATAAATTTGAATATAATTCAAAATGACGTTCTCAATGTGGTACCATATACCACGTTTGTGGGTTTCGGGTCGGTGTGTACAGGTTCCGCTTTCAGTATATTTTTTAAGATAAATGTGCAGAAACATCCTGGGAATTGAAACATT
>JBBMKA010000005.1:0-10618 GCA_037833695.1 Sechiopsis laciniata
ATATTGAGAAGTGCAGAGCCCAAAGGAAAAGTAATTGCTTATAGTAAAAATCATGCCTTTTCTAACATGAGAATATATACCAACTTAAAGTATGTAGAGAATTTCAAGAGTACAATTATCTAGAAAACTATATACAATACAAACTGATATTCTGCTACCAACACGAGCATAGCTCAACCAACATAGAACATATATCATTAGCTAAAAAAAAAGTGATTCAGCTTCTAACAAAACAAGTATCCTAAAATTATATAAAGTATCAGATAATGAAACAATGTTTTCTATCTGGGCGTGATGGTGGGAGCTACTCCACTTACAAGGTCACTGCCAGAGACTTCTGACATGTAATAGTTATTCGAGTTGGATGATGAAGATGGAGGACTCGTCCCTTTTCCGACACCACTGATAAAAGGCACTGCATGTTTCGTATCCGACGCGGGCAGCATGAGCAAGATAGTTTCGAGTGTTCGAACGACTTCTGCCATTGACGGTCGTGCATCTGTTTCGTCTTGGCAACACTTCAGAGCCAAAGTCACAAACCTTTCGACACATTCGGCAGGATAAGATCCCAGTCGACCGTCGATTATAGAGAAGATTTTTCCAGACTGGTATGAACTCTTAGCCTGTTACAGACAAATACAAATATTTAAAAGAGATGCACGTGCACTTCTTCTATGCCTAAAGAGATCATACTCCATGCGATGGGACCATACACCACAAAACGAAAACGATATAGACAAATAAGTAAATATTAGATAACATGGAGGTTTCATTTCACAATTAATTGCCAATCAGAGGGGTAGTCCAATGATTTCATAAAGGTTGCGTTGCGAAACCTCTTTGCCATTTCAATGTGAGATCCTCAACATGCTTCCTTAAGATGGTGTTCTTTTAGGTTCACTAATTTTGAGTTTGATCCAAATTTGTGGATCGTATATCCGATTGAGTTTAATGAACTCTGATCATATTAGATAACATAAAACTAACCAATTGGGTCTCTATGATCTTACAAAGGTAAAGAGGTCGATTCTCATTAATAAACATCATATTATATCCTTCAGGCGTCAAATTATCTATACGGTTATGATATCCAGTTCATGGTTACATGATTAACGATAAATTTGTCTCATGTTTAGATTTCTAATGCTATTCAAAATAAAGAGGCCATAACAAATGCCATTGTATTACCTCTCTAACGATATTCTTGCCGTGTGCGATTGGGTGTCTGCCAGTTAAAAGCTCCAAAAGCACAACACCAAGACTATAAACATCGCTCTTATCTGTCAATTTATGAGTCAGGAAGTACTCTGGATCAAGATAACCCTGAAAAATGGAAGCATGTAAATTAAGACGCATATAAATACTTGTAGTGTCCGGCCGTCCACCCCATGAAAATAGTCAAGGTGTACGTACGTCGCACGCTAGCCCAAAAATTCACAGAAATTTAAAAAAACACAAATACTCGTTAACTAAACATTTGAGGAAGCAGCCGGTAATTACAAATCAGTCCTTAAAACTGTGCAGTGAAACCTTTTCCTAACCTACCTCCAACATATCTTAATTCCTAAGCCAAAGAAGATAGGACCAGTTCGACCATGAATCAACATTGTTTATTATAATAGATAAGTATGATCAATCCTGATAGAGCAAGTAAAACAAAGATATCATATAACATTTAAATATTATTTTGGTCTCTCAACTTCCGTCTATTTTTATTTTGGTCCTCCCTTTTATACTCCAAAATTAATTTATTTTGAAAAAGTAATTATTTCAATACTAGATAATAATAAACCTAATAGACGTCCACAGTTATAACAAAAGGATCTCTACCTTCTAAAACCTAATACCTAATAGATATCCCAAAATATAACGCCCCAGGCCCAAGATTTGGAATCCAGATTTGCCCCTATGGGCACCGACATTATCCTGCGACCTGACCACATTAGCAACTAGCCTTCATTGCTTCTAAGAATGAAGACTGTCCCCACAAACCAATGCGGGTCTTTTAAGCATGCTTTGTCCTCACTCGCATGCATCCTAGAAATAAATTCCTAGGAGGTCACCCAACCTAAGACTACTCCAAGCTAAGCACGCTTAACTACGAAATTTCTTAGGTTGAGCCACCTAAAAGGAAGGTATACTATGTGCACCTTGTTAGTATAGGTAGTGCAAATCATATCTTTTAAGCTCTCTCATTCAGATGTGACCGGCGTTACACAAAATCTCCTAAAATCTTGATGACATAGAAAGCACAAAATGAATTCTTTTATTATATTTATAAAAAAAAATTAAATTATTGATAGAATTTACCGGTGTTCCTTTTACTACTGTCGATACGTGATCAGGCGTGTCGCCTTCTGTATCTGGTAGAGGTGCAAGACGTGAAAGTCCAAAATCCGCAACCTTTGCCCCATATTTAAAGTCTAATAATATGTTGCTGGACTTGATATCTCGGTGGAATATTGGAGGATCGGCTTCCGTGTGCAGGTACAGAACTCCCTTAGCTGCACCTATGGCAGCTTTTAATCTCGAGGCAAAACTTAAAGGTTCCGCAGAATGTGCTGTGATAACACATGGAAGCATAATAAGTCCATGCTCAAAACAGAGACATGAAAAAACTCATTCTTCAATTGGCATAATTTGAAGAAATAAGAGCCATGGAAAATATAAAAACTGACGACAATTTGCATAATCGAAACAGAATCTTTGAAAAAAAAAACTAATAGAAAATTAGCTCAAGTGTACCAGAGAGGTGATCCCTCAGCGTGCCATTTGACATAAACTCATAAACCAACATCTGCATACAAAATCAAAATTAATAAGTCTGTTAAATGCCAAATTTCAAGGTAAGTGCTATGTTAGTAATTGACAAAAAATTAATGTCCTGCCCCTGCAAGCTGATAAATGTATCAGCTAAAGTAGTAAGTTTTGTGACAGAATTTGACAAACAGAAACTTCTTCAATGACAAAGGGAGTTTACTTTGTCGGTGGTTATATACAGAATGCTGGAGTTTCTTTGACAAAGGGAGTACTTACTTCTTTTAAGGAGCCCAATCTGCTTTCATCACTATTTTCTCATTCAGATGGAGAACATGGTTAGCCTGAGTAGTGGGGAAAAGGAACCATCTTGGGGGTCAACGAGTGTCTCGGAGATTTAAGAGGTTGTGGGTTTCATTCGTGGTGCTCACCTAGGAATTAATTTCCTAATGGTTTCTTGACATCCAAATATTGTAGGATAAGGCGGTTTGACTGTATGAATGGTCGAGGTACGTATAAACTGGCTCAAACACTAGGAGAGAGAGGGGAGGGGGGGCGGGGGGAAGAATAGTTGGAAGACCCTCAAGATTTGGATTTAGAACAGGACGAAGATTTTGTGGAAGATTCTTATGCTTTAGCCTTTGGAGGTTTGCATTGAGCCCTCGGTTTCTTCATTAGATGGTAAGGCTCAAGGTTAGGATGCAGAAGTAGTTTCCCCCCAAAATCGCCTCTAATTTTTCCTCTTTCATTCAGGGCTGTGGAATGCAATCCAAATTCATTCCTCCTTCATCCCCTCGAATGTTGTAGGGTCTAAGTAGTATGCCCCGTGAGAATAGTTGAGGTGCGCGTAAGCTACCCGACACTAGGGGTGTTCATCGGTCGGTCAGTGTCGGCTTTCGGTGAAAATTGACACCAAACCGACCTATCGGTTTCCTAAAAAATGAAACCAACACCGACCGGTCGGTTAAGTCGGTCGGTCGGTTCGATCTTAAAGTCAGTTAAATTCGGTAAATTAATATTAATTTTTTCTTTTTTTTTATTAAAAAAATATATTCATCGTACAATTTTATAATGAAAATTTGAGAATTAATTTTTAAAAATGAGCATATAGAATAGTTTTTTGGAAACACATTTAAATTTAAGATAATTTTACAATAATTTAATAAGGAATATATTTAATTATATGAAAATATCAATATTTTATGAAGGAAATTTTCGGCTAACCGACCGAACCGACCGACTTAACCGAAATTTTTTCGGTTAACCACTTTTGTAACCGACATTGACCGACCCTAATTCAGTCGGTTAATGTATGAACACCCCTACCCGACACTCACCAAAATGAATGTTTTTATTTTCTCCATTTAGTTTTCATTTGGTTGGCTTATTTGTGCTGTTTTTTGTTTTTATTTTCTCTCCCACGTAGGGTCTGTACTTTTTAGCATTAGCATCTTTTTGTTTCATCAATTAGAAGTTTTGTTTCTTGATAAAAAATATATAAAATAAAAATCAAGAGTATAATTATAACAATTCAGGGGTATTTTTAGCAATTTTCCTCATAAAAATGATAAACAAATAAAGAATTCCTCAAATTACCTGCTCCCCTTCTTCATCACAATATCCAATCAACGCCACAAGATTCCGGTGGTGTAACCTTGACAATAATTGTATTTCAGTTAGGAACTCTTTTTCACCCTGTAGTGAGTTCTCCTGTGCACGTTTGATAGCAACAGCTGTGCTATCTGCTAGAATTCCTCTGTAAACCTTTCCATAACCACCTTGACCGACTACCGTCGAGTCGTGAAAATTGTTTGTAGCAAGAGCCATTTCACGGTAGCTGAACTCCTTTACGCCCTCAATCTGTATGGAAGCTTTTGACACTGATATAAATGAAGATTAAATGTCAGATAATCACAATACTTAAAGACCAATATACGATATTCGTTCTTACACAGATTTCAAATATAGTTTATATAAATTCGGTTTCAAAACTAAGGCGTTATCATTTATAGCATATAACATATAAGTGATTAATATTCCAGGTCACAAACTACCATCCAAACCATAGCCCCTGTATCTAATTTCGTAGGAAGTTATAAGCACGCCCATACCATCACACTTTTTAAGAACTTCTGATACTAGGGAGGAGACACATAAAATACCACATCCTAATTTTTCAGGAAACAATTTACTTACAGCGTCGCCTTCTTGACATGTGGCGGCCCCTCATACGTGATCTTATGACAAAAATAAAAACAATTGCAGATAGCGTTGCTCCGCCAGCAATTGCCCCTAATATTATTCCAGCCAATGCCCCTTTACTCATAGAAGTATCAGATGATGGTGTAGAAAATACTGCAATACCAAAAAAAAGAACTTTAAGCCAAAAATCAAATTTGGAGCATTGTGACAATCATTCGATGGTACCTCAAAATAGCTACAACATGTAGTCTCCTACCTAATAGCATCAGTGTCGGTTATGATGGTGCCAAAATGGCAATATTAAACTATATTCAACGGGTTTATATCATAGAACATATCATGATCATCAGAAATATTTTCTATTGTCAATTACTGATTTACATAAGCCTCATTAATTAAAATTGCAAAAGAAATCATAAATATGGAACTATCATAAAGAGGAAAAGTCGCCGTTATATGGCAAAATTGAAAATAATATAAAAGAATGCTGATGAAAAGGTATTTCACAAAGATAATCAAAACCTGCATTTACGTAGCAAATGACCCAATAAACATGCATAAAGGTTAAAACTATACCACAGACAGGGTTTCTATCAACAGATATAATTAGAAAGCACAAGAATAGGAAGCATGTTTCCAATTACTTCAACAGGTAACAATCTTCAACCTTTGACAATTTAATAAAACAGTTAATACCCAAACAAAACAAATCAGAAGACAAAAAAAAATTAAGACCAACCATTCTTGTAAACGTCTGATATTGTCAAGCTGAGAAGTTCATATGGTCCAAATGTATCGCTGTCTTGAATTTTCCAATTTGTAAACTTGGAAACAATTCGTATAACCTCACTGTCGTTGAACATGTGAGAATTATTGCTATTAACAACAAATAGCGGGAAAATCTTCAGATTCATTCTTAATCGAGGTCCTTTTTCCCAAACAGCAGAAACAATGTCCAATTGTTCAAGATGTAACTTAAGACCACTGGTCAAGTACTCCTCAAACTTCTGTTGATATGGACTAAAGCGTGAGAACCCGGGACTTTTCAAACGATATCCAACCAGAAGAGGTGCAGAACAGAAACAAGATGAGGGGCATTTTGCTGAATAGCATTCATAAGAAGGTGGGCACGATGTCTGAGAACAGCCAAGATTGTTATTTGTTGGAATCTCAATTATATCCTCTCTCTCAGATCCACAGAAGTCCCCTAGACTGTTATCAGAACAAGCAGGATTTCCATGAAGCCTGAAATTTAGAGAGAAAAAAATCCATAAAAAAGAATGTAACATCAACTTGTGATGTTTGTTTGTACACTGTGCAAACATATACTTGAAGCTAGAAATTCAGAAAAACAAACATCAATTTTTTTTGTTGGAAACAAAAACATTTCATTGATACGATCAAATGTTCACAAAAGACAAATGTCAAATTTAAAAAAGAAATGTAAGAGATTGTTCACTATGCACAAATGGATAAAAGTTAAGAAGACGAATCAAACCAGACGGTGACATTCGGAGGGATAGCGATGCTTCCAGAAATATTTGTAAATTTATTGTTCTGCAGCTCTCTGCAGTACAGAAGAGGCAAAATTAAATATTTGAAAAAAAAAGTGCAGGCTTATTATAAACAAGTATTTTTAGAGATCAAGTGAATGTAGCTGACTTGTTCGATGTATTATAAACAAGTAATAATAGCCGTTGCAACCTATGAAGCACGGACACAGCGGGACACGGATACAGACACGGCAATACACCATTTTCTAAAAAACTAAGATACGGATACGTCAAAGATACGCTAATTTTTTTTTAGTAAATATGTAAATTTAGCATAAAATACTAAATGTCTACTAAAAAACATATAATGTCAAGTTAAACACAATGAACATTGGTTAGGCATGCCTTGTGGGAGGTGGCGGAGAGCAAGTATTTTAGAAGATGAAGTAATTTTTTTCATGAAGTGAAGAGGGAAAAGTGGTTGATTTTTTTTTTTTTTGTGATGAATGAGAGAAATGACTTTTTTTTTTGTTTTTCTTTTACCATTTTATTATTTAGTTAACTACAATATTAATTATTTCAGATTTGAGCTTTTAACAATTGAGCTCAAAGACCACACATGTTTACAAGATGTGTCCAAGGTGTGTCCGAGGTATGTCTGATTATTAAAAAAATAATAAAAAATAAGGACAAGTAAAATGGTGTATCGGACACGTGTCCAAGAAGAATCTGAAAGAATGTGTGTCCGATACGTATCCGACACGAATTCTTTCTCTATTTTGAAGTATCCGTGCTTCATAGGTTGCAACAAAACGAAGTAAACAAGACACACTCAGCTCGCACATAAATCCATAATTCTTCAACCCCTCAGCATAGCAATTTAGTTAATTAAGGTCTTACACTGTAAGGCTATCCAGTAAATTGAGCCTCCTGCTATGCCATATGGTGGATGGAACAGATCCATTCAATGAATTATTTGCAATTGACCTGCCATGTGAAACTAACCAAATAATCATTACTATGCACATTGAGTTATATGTTTAGATTAATCAGTTACTTCAAACCTAAGTGACTGTTTGGAGAGACAAATCTATTTTTTCCATCCTAAGAAAAGTAATAATAGTAAGGGTAATTGGTAATAAATTATAATCTTCTATTTGAAAAAATTGCTAGACTCGTTATCAATTAAATAGACAAACAAGTGAACACTCCCCCTCAAACAAATGATGCAATAATAAAAGCATCTGCTCGATATTAATTTCCTGCATATCCAAACCCAAATGTTTTATCATAGGATATTAAGTTCCCAGATACTCATTAACAATACCCACCAAACTACGCATGTAATTCAAACATAATCTACAGGAATTCATACCATCTTAAGCCATGACTCAACAAAACATAACTAGAAACAAACCTTTTTTTCATTTATTGAAGTTGTATCTTTGCAAAAAAAAAAAAAAAAAGTCTTTCTACTTATTTGCTCAAACCTTATAAGCCCTTTTTTACTTAATTCATAGTGATGTTTTGGGACCTTCTAGAGTTTTGGCACAGGAAAAAAAGCAGTTTGTTACCTAAAAGTTGTGTCACTTATGTTTGATTCTTTTAACTTTTCTTTCATAATCTACAGAAATTTATGCCCAACTTAGCCATGACCCAACAAAAAATAACTAGAAACAAACTTTTTTTCATTTATTGGTCTACTTTTCATCGCAAAAGTTGTATCTTTACAACAAAAAAAAAGTCGTCTTTCTAGTTATTTGCTCAAACCTTATAGGGCTTCGCACTTTTTACTTAATTCTTAGTGATGTTTTTGGACCTTCTAGAGTTTTGGCACAACAAAAAAAAAGCGGTTGTTACCTAAAAGTTATGTCACTTATGTTTGATTCTTGTAACTTTTCTTTCATTCTCTATATAATTAGGTTTGAAATGTACATCGTGATATATTTTATGATTTTATCAAGCCAAATCTAACATCGATAAAAACAAAGAATTGAAGACAAAATCCACTCACAATTTCTGAAGTAGTGGTAGACCCGAAAGACTGGATGGTATGGTGCCAGTAAGTAGGTTGTTGGATAAAATGCTGCATATATAGACGAGAAAACCATCAAACATACCATTTAACATTATATTTTTTATTTTTATTGCAGGCTTTAAATTTTTTTAAGAAAATAATCAAACCTGAAGTTCTATTTGCAAAATATAAGGATGCGATTCTTACATGGTTGTGATATTATCAGAAAGTTTGTTTTGTGGTATGAATCCAGTTAGTCGATTGGAACTTAGATCTCTGAAATATGAAGTTAAGAACAACAAGAACTAGGGTCAATTTTGAAGGCATGCACCTTGTATAATCATGAAGCCATATAACGAAGACGTTGTACATCTATACTAATTATTACTCAAGAAACATAATTTAGACATACAGAAAACCCATGTTCTTTATCCTGCTCAGATCAGGAATTGGTCCTTCCAGGCTACAGTTCCTCAAACTCCTGCGCAAAATCAATCACAAAGACAACAAACACGTTTATTTTTTAAAAAAAAAACAGTGCAACAACTCTGTTATTTTAAATTTATGAGCATATAAAGCTTCTAAACAAGTAGACAAGCAATATTTTGGTGCATATCATACTTTATACATTAGAGATGTTCTCTTCTTTTTAAAAAAAAATTATCATACACTAGATTCTGGAAATCAACCCGGATGATTTATAAATATTCAGCCTTCACCAAACATTTTTTTTTTTTAACAAGAAACAACACTACTTTAATTGATAAGTGAAAAGGGGCTAATTCAAACCAATAATTTAAATGTAACTTACAATTTCAGCAATTTAGTCATATTTCCATAAGAATCTGGAATTGACCCGATGAAGTTGTTGTTGTCGAGTTGACTGTAAATCAAATGAAATTAGGCTGTTAAGAAGCTCAAAATTATTTGAAAAAGAAATGCAGAAGAATACTTGGGGTAGAATAAATTCTAAAATGAAAAGCATGTGAGTGAAACTGAAAAAGAACCATTCAGAGAATAATAAAAAAAATTAAAAATAATACTAACATTGCAAAACTCCTTGAAACCGATGTCAAAGAGAAGAATTAAACCTAAAAAGAAAAGAAACATTTTCCCAAGACCTATCCACCTTTCTTTAAAAAAAACTACTAATCCCCTTGGGCCAAATGCCCCATAAAATTGCAAAGGAAAACCAGTGCACGAAAGGATACACCCTAATCTTCTCAAATGGTGGAGAAAAAAAACATCTTTTCGAACAAAGCCTTTGATTAGAGCCAAATAAACCCCAAACAACTAAAAAAAAACCCAATTGAAGAGGAAAATTTGAAGCTAGAAACGATATGATATAGATCCTCATAAGCATTCCTAAAAAAAAATCAATCATCGTTGCAGCACCAACAAATGGACAAATGCCTTATATTCGGTCTAAAGTGTTCACAAGAAAAAACTAGCAATCCAAGATTTCAGCCTAAAACAAGAACGCATAAGATATGAAATTTTTTAAAAAGAAAACTCAGAAGAATTAGGAGCACACTAATGAATATCCCTTGTCCTCGAGCTAATAAAAAGATCCCTTCACATAGAAAGAAGAGTCGAAACATATGTCCCTATCAAAGAGTTTAAATATGGTTTTGTATCTTGAAGAAAGAAACTAAAATACTAACAGAAGTCACCTAATATTGAGTCCCTATCAATCCCAAAAAATAATTACAAAAATATCTCATGTCAATAGATGTGCAAACATTGTGACCGGGAAAAAAGTAGAACAAAAATAAATAAATAAATTGCAAGAAAATTAAGCACGGGAGATAAGCATACAGTATTTCTAAGTTTGGCAATTGAAAAAACTCTGGTGGAAGTCTCCCTGATAAGTTGTTATTGTCAACCAGGCTGCAAAGGTGAAAAATTATGTAATTAGCCAAATGTATAAGCACCTAAATAGTTTTTGACATTTAAATAGTGTTGTGTACTAATATAAATTGGGGATTTTACATGTGTAGCAAAAACAAAAAAAATATCATCAATAGAACTTCTATTAAAATATTTTATATATAGCAAAAAAATGGGACGATCCATGTAAAATGACCAAAATGTCCTTCAATCAGTTTTCGGCCAATAAACTTTAATCAGTTTGAGCTAATAGCCTTCA
>JBBMKA010000005.1:10718-31095 GCA_037833695.1 Sechiopsis laciniata
AATTAGTTTAGTTGATAGTCTTCAATCAGTTTGATGATAAATTCAATTAGTTCGATGATAGTCTTCCATCAACCGACTCCAATGTCACTTTCTCTCTTTTCCTGATTTTCCAGCGATGAATAACTATTTCGTCGATTGTTCGACGAGCCATAATTTATTATTTTGAGCTCTATTTGATGTGATTCTTGTTGGATTAACTTCGTCTTCTCTTCCTCTTTCTTTTTGAGGTATTGCTTGGCAAAAAACAAGCAAAATTGAAATCCCAAAACCCAGAAGGAGTGCGTGTTTTTGAAGAAGAAAAGGGGTAAAATAGAAATTTTAGAAAAACGAATTAAAAAGTTGCTATAAATGAATAATTTTTTTTTTTTTAAATGTTATAATTGTAATGAACATCCTAAAAGTGACTATCTAGGGTGAATTCCCATATAAATTTCAGAATACGCCAACAAACTTGCGGTAAACATAGCTTGCATAAAAAAGTATGTGCGTTTGGTGGTGGTGTGGTGGGAGGATCTACTTACAAGTGGACAAGATTGGGCAATCCAGATAGCTCAGATGGGATTTCACCGCTGATAGAGTTGTTGTTCATGTGGCTGAGTCAAAAGAGCAAGGGAAAAATCTTTAAGAAGAAAAATAAGTTGCAGGAATATTTCTCTTATCAGAATAAGAAACACATGCTTACAAATGCTTGGCTGCTTTTAAGTTTGCAAATGTTTTAGGTATCGGTCCTGATATATGGTTCTCGTCAATCTGTATTCTGTCTAAATGTACAAGATTCCCAAGACTTTCTGGCAATGAACCTGACAACTGGTTCCCATTCAGAAGCCTGTAAAACATCTTATAGAGAGTAAAGTTGTGAAGGGGAGGAAATAGGAAGTGTTATATTCATATTACAACTATTCCCTTGTAATATTAGTGGTTTATATATTCCAACACTTAGAGAACTTAACATACGATGACGACGTGTCAGTATATTTTTAGATAAATCAATAAACCTTTGTCAAGGAGAATAAGTAAACCAGCAAGAAAGTAGACGACTTACAACAATTCTAAGGACGTTAGATTGCCTATCTCTCCTGGTATTCCCCCATTTATCTTGTTCCACATAAAGTCCCTTTTTCACAAAATACGAAAAAGTTGTATTAGTAGAGACAAAATCACACCACACGTACCCACAAATGTGGAGAAATCAAATCTTCGGTCAAATTATAAGTCTTGGTTGAATGAAAGTTTGGTTCAATGTTCTTTAGTTACTTACAAAACTTTCAGATGAGATAAACGAGCAAGCGCGGGTGATAGCTTTCCTGATAAACTCATATTAAGAAGTTGCCTGCAAAGGATTATAAGGTGTGATGGTTTAGTCTTGTTCATGAAAAGGCATAAGGAGAAAGATATAATCAAACAACTACCTTATACATGACACTAACCAAAATACAAGTTGTACACAATACACATACACAACCATGATACACAATAATTAACAAATTTGGAATATACAGTTGATTATTTGAACAAGAAGCCCTTTCATAGATGTTTAAGTTCCAAAGTTAATTTGATGAGGGTGACTCTCTAACAAAAATAAGAATTTCAGACAGTCCATAATAATAATTAAAAATTGCTATTTCAAACTGGTATCAAAGGAAGGATGGAGATATTTCTCAACATAAGTTATAAGAGATCATAAATACTTGAACATACAATTCAGAAACATGTAGAAAGTTATCATTGAATGTGGTATTGTAGCACACAACACCAGTCCAGTTTGAAGTACAAGGGTCTCCTCTGTTCCAGTTGCTCAAATTCCCATTAGGATCGATTAAATTTCTCTTGATGTCAAGCAAAGCGCCCACTGAAAACAAAAGAAAAGGGTGTGACCAAAATTTCAACGAAGAGAGAATCTTATATCATAAGAATTAAGAGCTAAGCTGATACATGGGTTAGGAGGGGTACTGAATGAAGAGAGTGATGGGAATTCAATTGGGTTTCTGGGTTAGGTGGGGTACTGAATGAACCTTACTACATCCGAATAAGAGGAATTCTAAAAATACGGAAGTCATAGTTACTACATACATGGTGCATTGAATCTTCCTTCACCATGACTCAATCATAGAAACTCTATGCTTTAACTTAGAGCAATTCTAGGTTGGATTTTGTTGGTATGTGTGGACAAGTTTCACTTTTCGAAGCAGTCAATACAAATTGGTAACGTGCGCATGTCGGGACCAAATCTAGATTCCAAATCCTAGGCCTAGGGCGTTATACTTTTGATTGAAATTGGATTATATCATCTAGAAAGTGATGGGAATTCAGTTGGGTTTCTGGGTTCTACTGAAATTAGATGATATTATCCAGAAAGTAACGGGAACTCGATAGGGTTTCTGGGTTCTACTGAAATTAGATGATATCACCAGAAAGTGATGAGAACTCAATTGGGATTTCTGGGTTCAACTCAAATTCGATGATATCATCCAGAAAATGATGAGAACTCAATTGGGTTTTCTGGATTCAACTGAAATTCGATGATATCATCCAGAAAGTGATGAGAACTCAATTGGGCTTCTGGGTTCTATTGGAATTTGATAATACCATCCAGAAAAATGATGGGAACTCAATTGGGTTTTCTGGGTTCTACTGAAATTCGACGATAACATCCAGAAAGTGATGATAACTCAATTGGGCTTCTGGGTTCTATTGATAATATCATCCATAAAATGATGGGAACTCAATTGGGTTTTCTGGGTTCTACTAAAATTAGATGATATCATCAAGAAAGTGATGAAAACTAAATAGGGTTTCTGAGTTCTATTGAAATTCGATGATACCATCCATAAACTAATGGAAATTCAATTAGGTATCCAAAACAAAGTACTACCAATTCTAGATATCAACGAAATACGCAAATCAATTAGAAGCAAGGAAGATGAAATACCTTCAGATGGGTGGGTAACCATAACCGGCTCAGCAGCCCGAACAAGTAGCAAGAACGAGGAGAAGCAAAAGAGGAGCAAAAGGGCAGCAGCCCATTCCTGTGATCGACACATTCAAGAACAGAGCGTTGATTGGAATCACTGAAAGCCCTCGAATCGCAGCAAATTGAGAATTGGAGAGGCGTTGTTGAAGTGAAAGATTTAGGGAAGATGATGATGGTGACGGTGGCTGAGGATGAAGAGAGATGAGTAGAGTCAACGGTTGTTGTAGACATTGTTGTAAAAGGGGTGGTTTTACTTCGTCTAAATGGCCGTGCGTAGCTGATGACGAAGAAATCCCATCTTTTTCATTCGCAGCGTTAAAGTCGTAGAAAGGCGCAATAAAATAAGAACAAGAAGCTCACAGTGGGTATTTGCTGTGCCCTAGGTCAATTAGCGAGGGAGTTGTTTTGGACTTTTTCGACAAGACGCGACACCAGACAGGAAATGCCTCATTTTGGAGTTTTTTTAATTGTGGTTTTATGTAGCACTTATTATTTCTTCACTTAAATAACTACTCATTTATGCATTACTCTACCGGGCTATTTCTTTGACCTATTTAAATGAGATTTAGATTAAAGAGTTATATTGAAGAATTAAAAATTGAGAGTTTTGATCAAAAACTCGTTTGGATTTAGTTTTTGTGTAGAACAGTCAGAGTCAAAATCTTGTTTTGAGGTAGATTTAAAATAAATAGTTATTTGTAATAGTTAAAAAATAAATGATTAAAAATGAAAGATTTTTATTTATTTGAAATTAATGATTAAAAATAAGTAGTTATAAATGATTGAGTAGTTATAAATGAATGATTAAAAATAAATTGTTAGAAATTAGAGTTATTTTTAAAAGTAAGAATCAGGAGAAGTTGGTAAAAACTCGTTTGGATGTTGATTTTCGAGGAGGAATTAATAAATCCTAAAACTAAATCCTAGCCAAATAAATGGCCCCTACAAAATCTACGATCAAATGGACTATCGAATAGGTCAGTGGCACAATAATTTTATTGTTTGGTTGTAAACCAGTTCAACATCAGCGCCATATCTTCGATCTCAAGATCGGTAATAATTTATTTTGACTACTAGGTTACTCCAATAATTGTTATGTAAGTGAATATATTGGAATAAACACAATTATTTTATTTTTTTTCGTCTTTCTTACTGTTAGGCTATTCGGATGGTTTTTTTAGAGTTTGTTACATTTATCTTAAAGGACGTTTTGTTTTTGTTTTTGTTTTAAATAAAAGACGTTTGTTGATAGGTAATCATTTTGTAAGATGATATGATATGAAATGTAAAAATCGATATTGAAAGTGTAGAACGAAGGAATATACTATAAATTAGCATTTGTGATGACACATAAAACTGAGGGTGTATTGAAAGTACTGTTTGGAGTGTAGTAGACATGTGATAGAGGTAAACTGGAGATTGGGGGTGTATTGAAGGTGCTGTTTGGAGTGTAGTATAGAAATGACATTGTTTGAGGTGTAGTTATGATAAAATATGTATATATATAAATAATCTAAATTGATATTTATGATAAGTTTGAATTTTTTATTTTTTTTTAGTTGAAATTGATTCAACAATGCCAAGAATTTTAACATGAACATGTTTTTAAAATTTGTAGAGTGAAGAGTTTATAAAGTAGTATATCTAAAATTTAGAATGTGTTTGGTCGAAAGCTAGTTTTATTTTGGTCATATATATGACTTTGGTACTGGTACTTTACATCAACTTTTAAACATCCCTCTAATATATTAATCATTAAGGGTATGTTTGGGGTACCGTTTATGTTAAACGGTTGGATTGGTTTCCCCCACCGTTTATTATAAATGGTAGTTACTTAAACCTGTTGTGCCCGTTTATTTAAACCTGCGTGCCAATTTATCTAAATTTTATATTTTTATTAAATATTTTTATGAATATTGACTATGAATTTTTCTTAAAATTTTCTAATATATATATGATGTTTTTTTTAACAAAATTAACTGGTAATTGTTTAAAATAATAACTCATGAATTGATCTTAATTAATAGTATATAATTTTTTATTTTTCTTTTTTATAATAATATATCATTTTTTTTAATTAGTATATTTTGTTTATTTCAAATTGATTCACTACTTAAACATTAAGATATTATCTAAAAAAAGAAAAGATTTTGTGAATAATAAAGAAAACAAAACTTGAGGTCAATATTAACTTTAAAAAATAATTTCTAATACATAACTATCAATATATAAGTGAAATAGAATATGAAAGAAAAAAATTATTTTTTCATTTTTTTTATTTTGTTCAATATTAATTATAAGGTTATTAAAAAAAATTATTAATTATTTGTTAACTTTTTAAATTTTAATTTAATTAACTAAAAAATTTGTAAAAAAAAATTGCATAACTCTTCCTACAATAACCTGCATCTCAAACACTGTTTATCATAATTTTTTTTTTTTTTTTTTTTTAAACAATAGTATCTATTAAACTCGTCTCACTGTGAGTTTTAGAAATATATTTATGATATTTTAAAAATTAATAATAATGCAATATTCATGATGTTTTCTTACGTGTATTCGGAATATTATTATTGTCCAACAAGCATTTATTAAATTTTAGTTCAAACTTTTATATATATCAATTTTAAACCATATTCAAAGTCCAATATTTATTTAAGTACAATCAAAGTTGTGGTTCTCGAACTACGATTTTATACATTAAAGTCCACTCGTTAGATTGTAATTGAATTTTTTAAATTGCATGAAAAACCCAAATACCAAAATCATATTTTGAACTGAATTGTAAATTGATTTAGTTGTTAAAAGAGGAATTTTGAAATATTCAAATTCATAATAATTACTTATATAAGAATTCTATTAATTTTATTGACACTCAAATATTATTCTACAGAGATAGTCAATAACACTTACTCATATTAAAAATAATAATTATAGCATAACAAGATGAAGACTTGGTATTCATATCGAACTAGTGACCGTGAAATAGAAATAGATTAACACTAAACTAAATAGCCAATTACTCCACCGACCCATTTAATTTAAAAAAAAGGCGTCACCATCTAACACGAGTTATGAATATTCTTTTCATTTACTTTTTGTGATTTTTAGCACTCCATTGACTTTTGTTTAAAGACTAGTCGACTAATCAAGTTTGAAACTTGTTGGTCGCTTGTTTGGAAAAGTCTAAAATTGGATCACTTTTAAATATTGGTTTTTTAGAAACTTCAAAATGTTGATTAAAAATAACTTTTTTTTTTTTCTAAGTTGAAAATGTTAATAGAGTGGACAACCTATAATCTCTTGGTTTATAGGTGAAGGTCTTTCAACTATTAGTATTAATTGTCTTTATTTAAAAATAATTTTTATAATTCAAAAGTTTGTACTTTATTGCTCTAAACTCATAAACACTAATGGTCTGCTCCTAAACTTTGGTACTGGGATAAGTTGTAGGATCAATAACAGAATTACGAGTCGTCTACAAAATTAATTCATACATCTGTTCCGAACTTAAGACCTCAAGAGAAGCATAATCACTTCGAACTTGACATCTGAAGGAGAACACACCCTCAAAATTCATGCAAGGCCCTTAAGGGATGATTTAAAATACTTTGATTATACTTTTTTTTCATCGCAATATATTTTAGGGTATGGTTCAACAATTTTAACTATATAGATAAATAATTGAAGATCGACTTTTATTCAAATACGCACGTGAAAACAATAGGTTGAACGTGCAATTTGAAATGAACAAATTGTCAAGTCTTCATTTAAATAATTAAATTATAATTAATGTGAAACCAATATACTTAAACTATAACTAACGCAACCAACTAAAGCTTATAAAATTATACATTTATTTTATAAGAATAAGGATTGAAATCGTCACTATTGTATGATCGAATTCGTGTGTATTGTGTACGTGTGCATATATGTGTTGAGGAACAAAAGTGTTGTATCTTAATTTTTTTTAATGAGCATGTCCTTGTGCTTATGTTTATTGTTTTATATCTTGTTTATTGATTTTGATCGTAAACAAAAATAATAATAAAAAATAACTTTTATTTTTTAGAAAAATAAAAAACATGGGTTAGACATGTTAAAATTGCGTCTAACATTATGACTATATTTAATCATCTATTGTGGAAGGATAAACAATAAATTGAGCGTACCTCTTGCCGTTGTTATTTGTAATCGAGATGAAATCTGATGATCACCTTGAACGACAACACAAACACGACAACTAACACTGACAACGTCGGAATTCTTTCTTTTTTCTAACTCAGTGATCTTTTTTTCTTAATGAATAGTGGGTATAATAATAAAAAAACAACGAAGAAGAAAACACGTAATATGGTAGAGAAGTATGCCCCTTCCATTAGAAAGCCTCATATTTTGTGACACCAAAGCATTGAATTACAATCAATTAACCAAACTAACAACAACTAAATTCAATGAGTATGATGTAGGATCTAATAGCTAAATTGGTAATAATCCAAATTTCAAACCTCAAATATTTTTTAATTAACAAAACAAATAGTGGGCTGTTTTGGATTTCTTCATGTCTGAAGCCCATTAGGAATGTGAAGATGGGTCATTCTTCTTTGATGGGCCCATGGCATTAATAGGCCCGTTCACTCTTCTCTCCATTATTATGAAGAACAAAAGGTGTCCTTTTTCTCTCTCTTTTTTATTTTTTATTTTTTATTTTTTTATTTTTTTATTTTTTTAATTGCATCTATATCCTAATGTAATTGTTTATGAAATTTAATTAGGATGTACTTAGGAGTGTTTAAGTCATGGGTTATGATAATTAATGGGTTAACTCGTAAGCCTTAATCCTAGCCTCCAACTATATTATAATAACTTTTTTTTCAGACATCATATTATATTAACAACTCTATTATAATTTCTATTAAAAAAAAAAAAAACTCGATTATAATAATTATACAGTTACAATAACGTGTATTTCAAATATAGTTATCATAATAGTTGTTTTAACAACATGTAGTTTAAATATAAGTTACTACAACCATCTTTATTGTAATAATTAAGTTTATAATAAGTGAACTCTTCACTAAAAAATATTCTTATATTTTAGAGTTTTCAATTTGATAACAGGCCTCAAATAGAAACGAAAGTAGAGATTTAATAATGTTTTGAATAACGTAAACGTAATGACCACAAGATTATAAATTCGATTTTTGTTCTCTCTCAATTTAAATAAAAAATTAATAAAATAAGGAAGACAAGTTTTTTTTTTTTCTTTTCGTTCAATTGAATTAAAAAGGAAATCTTTTTATTCTCTTATAGATACAATAGTTTATTTTTAAGAGATGTAAGGGGTTGTTTGTTTACCATGTCCAAGGAGGATTTAGTTTGATGAGTTAAAAGTTATTTTGAGTAGTTAAAAATTGAGAATTATAGTAAAAAACTCGTTTGGATATAATTTTTGTGTATAAAAGTTAAAGTTAGAACCTTGTTTGGATGTAGATTTAAAATTAATAGTTATTTTGAGTAGTTAAAAAATGAATGATTACAAATGCGTGGTTAAAAATGAATTTTTTTAGTTGATTTGAAATTAATGATTTAAAAATGAGTGGTTTAAAATAATTGAATAATTATAAATGAATGATTAAAAATTAGAATTAATTTTGAAAGTAAAATGGACGAAGAATTAATAAAAATTCGATTAGATATAGGTTTTCGAAGAAGAATTAGTAAATCATTCATCTAAATCCTCCGACAAACAAACACCAATTCCTATTGACGTGCAAGTGCCCACCGACTTGGCTCAATCCACATGCTCATGTCCCACTATAGAGGTCGTTTAGGTAAATTGACAGCCGAACTAACAATGTATGCTTGCTTCTTTTTTTTTTTTCAAACTCAAATTAATTTACAATTTGAAATATGTTAAAAAAATATTATTATTATTTACAACTGCTATTGGAGATGAGAGACTCGAACTAATGACCAAAGTGAATAGGCATGTACCAATTTAAAATTTTGCTAAAAATCATTTTGGTTTTTATCCTTTGAATTTTATTTTATTTTATTATCTAAAATTTGAAAGTATTGTTTTAGTGTATGTATTGAAACATCAGTTTAAACTTGTTTTTTATTATAAATTTGATTTTTTTTTTCTAAGTTGGTTCAATAAATTAATAATCATAATATACGAAATTATTAAATAAAAATATACTTCTAAAATTTATATAGAATAAAAATATTTTTCTTAAAAAAAAACAGATCATAAGAATTATTATTATTATTATTTTTTAATATATATAGATAAATTCAACATAAGTTGTTTCAAGGTATATAAAATAAAATTTGTGTTTTTGAAGTAACATTTGGATAATACAAATGAAATGTTATTTATATAAACGAAGGTTGAAAGTTATAGTAACTTGTGTTTAAGGTACATGTTATAATAACACGATTCACCATAATTTATGTTAAACTTGTATCTAAAGCAACATTTTATTTTACTACAACCTTTTCTCAAAAGTCAAAACAACAACTTTCTTATAATCCGTCGGTATATGAGTTTTTCTACGATCCCAGATTCAAACAACTTTATCCTTACATGCTTTTCGAGCAACAACACATCCAAACTATTACACTTTTTTTTTTTTTTTTCGTCACTCATCTTCATCTATCCAAACATGCCTTCAAAGGAAGGCTCAAACATCTCCTATTAAATACAAAAATAAAACAAAAATATATCCATAAAATTAAAATAATTGTGAGGGCCAAAAAAATGGAGAGATGACGTCAGCTCGTCTCTTTCGCATAATGTCAAAAGCCATTGATGAGGATGAAAGGGAGAAATGGGGAAACAGGCAGCAATATCGTAATCGGAGTTTAACGACTTGTCGTTTCCTTAACCACATCCAACTCTCATTGGCTTGTTGGTTCCAAGTTTTATGTTTACATGGATAGATTATCCATTCAAATGTGGACATAAAATATTATATTTAAATGAATGGTTGGGTGAACGAGTTGGAGAATTGTTACAACGAAAATGATATCTTATATACGTTTGAGCTATCTATAATTGTTTTTCTTATCATAATATTATTATTACTTTTTTTTTTTGTATAATCACTTTTTTTTCTCTCAATAATTATATTTGTTTTCTTTATTACTACTTTTTATTATCACATGGAAATTGTTATAAGTAAATACCTCAACAATTTTAATTATAACATTTTTTTCTAAAATATTTTATCTATAATAAATTTTTGTATTTTTTTTTATATCTAAAATTGTGATTCGTTCAATCAATTGAACTTATTAGAATATTAAGTTTAGATTTAATAGGTTTTATATTTTCCTATTTTAGAATTGGTTAAAATTATTATATTTAGTATTTAATTGTTATAATATTTAGGTTAATTAGATTTTATATTTTATTTTCTATGTATAAATAAACATTCTCGCACACCAATAAATTATTGAATTCTCACTCTTCTAAAATCAATAGAGCTTACATGGCTTTCAAGTTGAATTGATTGATGGTAATAAATTTACTTGATTTTAAAAGTATGTATTTTGGTCATTTTGTAGGGACCACCATTTTTTAGCCATGAATGACCTTTTTTCTTCAAAATTATGCTATCCATGCAATTTTCTTGGTTTTTTTAATTTTTATTTATAATTATACATGAAAAAACCTCATAATTTCATTCAACCCAAACATAAGTGATCTTCTACTAAAATACACATAATCACTATAATTCATATTCTTCGGCTTCTAATTAATCCTAAACTTCAATTTTTATCATCAATCTCTCATATCATTTTCATTTTTCTTGCTCCAAACACCATCTAAATTAAGTTATATTTTAGTGTTATTACTTTAAAATTTCATCCATTGTATATAACATAAAGAAAATATAGAATTAGTAAATGTGAAAACATGAGAAAGTTGACACATATATCAAACAAGAATTCAACTTTAGTGATATAACTCATTGGTTTGGTCTTTTACTTCTACCCATGAAATTGAAAGGGACAGATGCATGGTATGTCGTGTTAGCATCTACCACCAAATTTATCCATCATAAGAAAAAAATATAACTTGGTTTGGTTGTTGTTTATGTCCTACATATGTGAAAATATATTGAATATATATATATATGCTTCCTTTATTCTCATTATAATTATGTATCCATAGATCGTTTATAGTATTGGTTAATTTAGGGAATGTTTGTGGCAAGTAGTTCATCAAATCGAAGATGATAAATAATTATTATGGAGTGGTCTAGTGGTCAACAAAGTATTAGAGATCTAAGAGGTGATGGGTATTCGTCTATCTGAAAATTATTTTCTTATGGATTTATTGACATCCAAATATAGTAGGATCAAGCAATTCAAAATAGTTGAGGTGCGTGCAAGGTGACCTGAATAATGATGAATATAAAAAAGATGGTGAGTAATTATTCATTATTGTACCTCAAATATAGGTAACTTTGATTGGGTCGGATCTGAAGATATATACCAATTACCTACTTAGAGCTTTAATATTATATTATATACTATGAAGTTTCATTTCAACTTACCTTATAAATATGTTGAGAATTCATCGTATTATGGAAGGAAATCTGGTCAAATGATTGTTTAACACAAACAACGATCAAACCCCAAGCAAAGGCGATGCTAATCCTCAAAGTGATCGACATCCGGCTCAAAAGGAATTGGGCGGCGTAGTCAATCCTTCAAATGGATCATTGTCCCAACCCACAATTGAGTTAACTCAACCAATGAGAGTTTCTCTAACAAGAAGTGCAACCACTCATTTAGTATGTAGCTGAAAACGTTACACATTAATTACACTATTATTCCGGTCACATTTGGAAAGCAATATTATTTATTTATGCGACGAGACTAAAAAGAATTTAAACTATTCTCGAGTTACCAATTCAACTTGCCTCTAAACTTTCTCTCTTTCGCCAAAAAATTAACTTGTGCGTCAAAGTTGAAGTGTTAGTGTTCAGCAACAACTCCCTCACTTATGTTCTATCTTACGGGTCCTCGCCGTAGATATGATCAATACATCACATTTTAAATATACGATAATGTGAAGATCTCTAACCATTATTTTTATCTCAAACATATATATAATAATTCTCTATATTTGATTATTCATATTCTCTTCTATAATCATTTATTTCTCGATTGTACCAAACACCCCACATTTTTTTTCTCTCGACTCTGGGTCCAAGCTATCAATTATATAACGTGTGGAATTAGGGTTCTAGTGACGTGGCAAATGAAGGGCCAAAATCTGAAGGTCCAATTTGTGGATGAATCTGCACCACTCATTTTTGTGGTTCACAATTTTTTGGAGACCAATGAATGGGCTAGATCTCACAATCATGTCTGCTGGCAGCCATATCCATCCATTTTTCCTCTTCTTTTTTCCATATCTCATTCCATCCATTTCAAATCCAACAATCCAATTGGGGCTTGGGCTTCTGGAAGGAATATTACAATCAACCCTAATTTTCATATAATTATTTCAAGGTAGTATTTTTGTTCCCAACTTTCAGATTTGTTCTAATTTATTATCTAAATTTTTAAACCTCGTTTGATAATTATTTTGTATTTAGTTTTTTTTTTTTTTAAATGCCTACAACAATTTATCTTACTGTATTCTTTTTTCACTTAGATATCTACATAGTACTTATATTTTTTGAAACCAAACTAAAAATTGGCAATAAAAAAAGAGTAGCTTCATAAAACTTGTTTTTGTTTTTTAAATTTGATTAGTATTCACGTACTTTCTTAAGTAACAATGGATGCATTGTACAAAAAAATAAAACCTTTAAAACAAAAAAATAAATAGTTATCAGACAGATCTTAAATGTCAAATTTTAGTTCTTGAATTTTCAAATGTTCAATTTTAGTTTATAAATTTTGAAGTTTTTATCTTAATTGATTTTGAATAAAAAATTATTTATTTTCCTTAAAAAAAAAATTATAATCTTTCTTTATAAATTATATAAATATATTTACATTTTGTCTTTCAATGTATAAAAACTATTAACATTATTCAACCAAATTTAATTAATATTAATTTTGTAAGGACAAAAGTTAAGTGTTTTCTGAAAATACAAGAATTATAATTGAATTTTTGAAATTTCATGGATTGAAACAAAAAAACCCTCAAAATCTAAGATTAGGATTAAACTTTTAATAGTTTAAGTATCAAAATAGAACAAGATCAAAATTAGACATATTAGTAAGTTAGGTACAGAAAAATTATATATTTTTTTTAGTCCAACAAGGTTCCACAAAGAAAGTAAACCGTTTTACTAAACACTTTATTTATCTTAAAAGTTTCATAATCAATGATTATTCTAGACATTATTTGATACCTTTTCAGAGAGAAGTGTTGATGGTTCTTGATTCTGTTAATAAAGTCATGCTTTTCTTTTTTCAAATCTAAAGTCATGGTTTTCAACAAAAAAGAAAAAGAAAAAACAACTGGCGCTTTTTCATCTTTATGTAAAATTTTAGAATAAACATACAAAATTATTATTACTTTGTTATGTGATCAAACAATGGCATTTTGGCTCATGAAATATTTAAAAGTTATGAGTCTAACAATTAATGTAGTAAAGTCTAACAATATTCAAATGTACAATATTCAAATAAGAATATTTGAAGTGCATGCAAAAAAGTGTAAATTAAATATTGACAATCATCCATCAATTGATTGATGAGATGGTTATTTATATTGTTGAGATATGCCTGTGTTTATATCGCATATGAGATTTTTAGTATTTGAGTATTTTATCTATAATAGGATTTTAATGAGACTGCTATATAAACTTGAATTAAAACCCTACCTGTGATGATGTTCATTATATATTTCGTCTCTCAACTTAGTGAACCACATAAAATTTTATGTTGTTTTTCTTCTCTTTCTGCATTTTTTTTATCTTGATTGTTTGTTGATTGCCGATTTCATTACATATATTTTGTCGCAATGTGAATTCTCGAATGAAAAGTTAGTTAAAAGTTGGCAATTGAAGATGAATTAGTTTTTTTTTTTTTTTTTTCTTTTTTTTAAGAAATTCAAGGTGAATTCATGATTATGAGAGATTTGAAAAACTAATAGGTGATGTGCTCAATTTTTGGTGGCTACCTACATATGAAATGATTTTTTACGAATTTTTTGGATATCCAACTGTTGTAAACTCACATAGTATGTTTCGTGAAAATAGTCGATAAGCTGATGATCCGAACACTTAAATCAACTATTTGATCAATGCCAACAATATCACAATTCAATTTACATAAATTTAGTACTTAAAAGATAATATGTGCGTGAGTTGAATCTCTTAGCCTAACTATTATTGGATTCAATACAAAAAATAAAAAATAAAAAACAGTTTATACTAATAACAACAGCTACTTATTAGGTTTTATTTAAGGATTAAATTCAATGCTTTAAAATAACTAAAATTTTAATTTTATAGCAACACAATTTATAATTCAAACCATATATTTTATGGATGAAAATAAAAATGAGTGTTTTTAAAGGAAGGAAAAAGAGAGTGATTTTGGATTCTCTTACCCAAATTTTGTCAACTTAGAATCATTCTTCATATAATTTATTTTTCATTTTCTTCGTTATCACTATTTTATTTAACTCCATAATTATTATGTTCAATCTACATTGCACCCATAATCATTTTCTTGAACTACAAAAAAAAAAAAAAAAAAGACTTCATCACAATATAAATAATTATTGACTCTCATATTTTTCTTTTGATTCTCTAGTTCTTATAAATAACTAATACTTTTTTTTTTGACTAATTATCTGGAATATTAGGCCATAAAGTATTGTCCGATCAAGATTCAAGAGTGGATTTAATAATATAAAAAAAGAAGAAAAAGATTCAAGAGTGGACCCCACTTCAAAAGGTAATTGAATTTGCAATCCGCTAGGTAAATTATTTAATTCCCGCATTAATGATTAAACTCAACCTGATTGGTCCACATCACTCCGTAACACTGACGGGGGTATAATTGTCAATTGGGCCATAAAGTGAAGCCATTTTATAGGGAAGAGAGAATGAATAAATAAAATTCGAATTAAAATAAAATTAGAATATGCTGGTTTGAAAAATCCAGTTACAGAGAAAGAAAGAATCTCTCAAACCAGCATCAACCTCAAAAAGCTCCACCATGGCTTCCTCCGGCAAGGGAAACAGCCGCCTCTCCGCCGCCATGGAAAGAACTGGCCAATGGTACGTTTCTCAGAACTGGCGCTTGTTTCGAATTTTTGTAAGCTATGGAAAATATTGCTCTGCTCATCTTCTGCAACGATTTTTCTAGGGTTTTTTCTCAGAATATTCCGACCGATGTCGTTGTTGCCGTCGGTGAAGCTCATTTTTCTCTTCACAAGGTATGAGAACAGTTTTCAATTTCTTCGTTTACTGATTGTTAGTATGTGGAGGTTTTCAATTTCGTTTCCGTTTGTGTGTGTAGTTCATGTTGGTAGCGAAGAGCAATTTCATAAGGAAATTGATTGTGGAATCTGCGGAGGCAGATCTAACGAGGATAGATCTGCCGGAAATCCCCGGCGGTGCTGAGATTTTCGAGAAGGCGGCGAAGTTCTGTTACGGCGTTAATTTCGAAATCACGGTGCATAACGTTGCGGCTTTGCGATGTGCGGCGGAGTATCTGCAAATGACGGATAAGTACTGCGATAACAATCTCGCCGGCCGGACGGAGGATTTTCTCTCACAGGTTGCTCTCTCGAGTCTTTCTGGAGCTATTGTTGTGTTGAAATCTTGCCAGCATCTTCTTCCTATGGCGGAAGAGCTTTATATCGTGCAGAGATGTGTGGATGTTATCAGTTCCAAGGTAATTGAGATTTATTTGGTTTTGTAACAATTTTGAATCCAAATCTAAGCTAAACAATAAACCAATTGATGAATCAACGAGATAAAGGAGGAGAGAAACCATTTGAGCCTCTTCGAGTTCTTCCATGTCAATTATGAATGAGAATAGCTATCTCGAATTCCCGAACCACTGCAATTTTCTACTCTTTATTTTGTTGAGTCATCAATTTATTTGGTTTGATTTTCGATTAAGAACGATTTGCGATCAATTTATTGAGTGATTGAAATTCTATAATGTTTAGGCCTGCAACGAGGCTAATTTTCCGAGCCGATCGCCTCCAAATTGGTGGACTGAAGAGCTTTCCATCATCGATATAGGATTCTTCAGCAAAATCATGGCTGCAATGAAAGTTCGCGGTGCTAAAACCTTTACTATCTCTGGTGCTTTGATTACATACGCGGAGAGATCGCTACGGGATCTTGTCCGTGATCACTCCGGCAGCGGGCTCCGATCTAGCGATTCGGCTGATTCCGACTGCCGGAGCAGGCAACGAGAGCTCCTGGAATCAATTGTCACTATCTTTCCCTCAGAGAAAGCTGCTTTTCCTATTCACTTCCTTTGTTGCCTTCTCCGATCTGCCATATATCTCAAAACCTCGACCGCCTGCAAGAACGAGCTCGAGAAGAGGATTTCGATGATGTTAGAACACGTGACTGTCGATGATCTTCTGGTGTTGTCGTTCACCTACGACGGGGAGAGGCTTTTCGACCTCGAAAGCGTGAGGAGGGTAATCTCCGGGTTTGTGGAGAGGGAGAAGAGCGTGGCTGTATTCAACGCCGGCGATTTGAAGGAGGTTTGTTCTGTTTCGCTGCAGAAGGTTGCCAAGACTGTCGATGCGTATCTGGGCGAGATAGCTACCCATACTGAGCTTAGCATATCTAAATTCAACGGAATTGCTAATATCATCCCCAAATTGGCGCGAAAGGTTGATGATGATCTTTACCGAGCTATTGATATATATCTCAAGGTACATTTTCATTGTTATAGTGTTGATTTAACGTCTAAATCTAATCTTGTAATGTCATATAGATGATGCTGTTAGAGATGCCCATTTTTCCCGTAGGAACCCGTCTCTAAGGGGAGGGGAAATCTTCCATTAGGTGGTTAATGGGGGAGAAAAAATCCCCGTTGCCTAAACGGGGTTGGGGATTATATTCCCCTTCCCCGTCCCCGATTCCCGTCCCTTTTATTTATTTATTTTTATTTTTATAAATATTTTTTTTAATTCTACCCCTTTCATTTTTAAATAAATATTTGATAATTAACATTAGTTGAAACTCATAAATATTTTCTATAAAAATCTAGTTTTTTTTTGAATTTTTTGTTCAAAAAATATATAAAAAATGGAAAAGAAAAAAAAATTGAAAAAAAATTCCCGCGGGAAACTTGATCCCCGCCGGTGCCCTGCGAAGGATCCTGGCCCCGATCTCCAAAAAAAAACGAGAATTTTTTCGGGAACGGAGATTGAATTTTATGGCGGGGATGGGGACGAGAAAGTCATTCCTCAGCCCTACCCCGTGGACATCTCTAGATGGTGTGGTAAAGGGAATCAAATTGGGATGAGAAATATTTCTCATACTACCTTTGGGACACCAGACAATTGAAATTTGGGGTAAAAAACCACAATAAAGAAGAAAAAAAACTCTTCTATGTGAAAAATTAATATAATTAAAGAGAATCTATTTACGATTTTAAGGGGTGGCGCAAGTGGTTGAAGACTTGGGTTTTGAAGGTGTGCTCCTATCAAGGTTGGGTCATGATTTTATAATTGGGAGCCTTTTTGCCTTTTCAACCCAACTCAATCCGAAGTAAATATTGTTTATATGTGTAAGATTAATTAATTAGTTAAAAACTTAGCATATTGGTTAGAAACATGCATTTATAAAATAGGTAACCTAAGTATAGTCTCATGTTTTTTTAAAACCATATTTATGAGTTGAGTATTAGAGAAAAAAAATAGACAATTCGAGAATCCAACCAAACTTGAAAAATATATAGGTAGGATTGCTCTATTACATATGGTTGGACGAGTTGGCGGATTTAGAGATTCCATTTTCCCTGCAGGGAATCTCCGATTAGGCGGGGAAACGGGGAGAAAAAATTCCCCGTGGAAAAACGGGGTCGGGGACGGGGAATGCATTCCCCATCCCCGATCCTCGATCCCCACCCGTTTTCCTTTCTTTTTTTTTTTTTTTTCCATTTATTTATTTATTTTTTAATCTCATTTAATTACTTTACTTTTTAGATCAAATAAATATTTTTTTAATGAAATTATATATTTAAATGAACATTTTTTTCTTGATAGGTAAGAATATAATTGAAAATTAAAAATATTTTATAAGAAAATTTGATTATTTAAGATTATAATTTAAAAAATTCTCTTCGAGGAACCCGTTCCCTGCGAATTTCCCGGTGGGGAATTCCCGCTCCGATCCCCATGAAAAAAATGGTGAATTTCGCGGGGACGGGGAAGCAATTCTCCGACCCCGCCCCGTAGACATCCCTAGGTGGATTGACCAACCCGAAAATCTGTGTTGGTTCCCAAATTCCTCTAATCTAACCCAACTTGGACTATGTGCATTCTTACTCTTCAAAATTTATTTTATTCACGCACTTTGTTTCACTCTCTCACACAAAAATACAAAAACAATTTAACTATAGTTAATACACCTTAAGTAATAGTGATGTTTGAAACCATAACAAATTAGGGGATACAAAAAAAATCGACAATTTGAGTAATCCGAATACCCAACCTAAACCGTAAGGATTGAATTGAATTATAATGTTATTTGAGTTGAATAGGTTGAGTTGACTTGTACTTGGTAAATTTTTGTGTTGGACTAGTTCTGGGGTTGGCTATTTTTTTGCTCGATTCAACCAAACATAATAGTATTATATGTATATCGCAAAATTAATTGATAAATAGATTGTTAGCATATCGATAGAGCATTCAATAATAAAATATATAATTTAGGTTTGCATATAGTATTATCTATTATGCAATTTTTCTTTTTTGATTCTCTATTATTATTTACCCTAATAGTTATCTATAATCATTTTTTAACTCCAAACACAAATAATCATTTGAGTATTTCTTATTCCACTATAATATTCCATTATCTGTGGATCACATTTAAAACATTTGGGTTAATTCTCAGGCACACCCAAATCTTGATGAGATCGAAAGGGAAAAAGTCTGCAGTGTGATGGACCCATTGAAGCTATCATACGAAGCGCGGGTACATGCTTCACAGAACAAACGGCTACCAGTGCAGATAGTCCTCCACGCACTCTACTACGACCAGCTGAAGCTAAGGAGCGGTGTCGACGAGCGGAGCACCCCGGACGCCGCCGCGACAAGGATGCAAGTTCAGGCGGACGTGTCACTGGTTAGAGAGAACGAGGCTTTAAGATCCGAGCTGATGAGGATGAAGCTCTTCGTAAATGACATGCAGAAAAATTCTCAGGGAACTTCTTCAATCAAGGTACCCTCCAAAAGCAAGGGCACTTTCTTCTCATCCGTCTCAAAAACGCTTGGGAAGTTGAATCCCTTCCGCCATGGCTCGAAAGACACTTCGAATCTAGACGACGCGGTCGACCTTACCAAGCCCAGGAGAAGAAGGTTCTCTATATCTTAAATCTTTATGCTGAATTTCTCATGATCTGGTTGTTTGTTAGTTATGGTCCTGTTTCTGGTTATTTGTGAGATTGATATTCTTCTTCTTTTTCGTTTTGCCCACTGTTCGTTTGTATAAAGCTGATTTCTTCTGCTTACTATTTTGTTTGTTCGATTTGATGAACTGAATGTGTGTTGTGAACTATATAGAAATTAAATTAATAGCACGGTTTAGTAAGATTTCAGTCTCCGGTTGACTGATTACTTTTTTTCTTTTCTCCCTTTTGATATCTGTGAGTCTCTAGATTCGTTTACGCGCACCACAACTATTTTTTCTCGTCATAACATTTAGATGTAAAATAGCCAAAATTGATTCCTAGGCCATGGGATTACTTCTCCTCTACTTTGGATATATATAATTGCACAGCAATACATTTTAGTTCAGTTAGTTATTAGTTCGTTTTTATTTATCTTTATTCAACGAGATTACAATTGAGGGAAAAAAAAATAAAAAATTATAAGACAATTTTAGTGTGTTGTTACATTGAAATGCATAATTTTGTGTGAGTTTGTTTGTTTTTTATTTTTATTACCGAATATTTGAAATGCATAATTTTGTTTGTGCGAAGCCCTTAGACCTAGTGTACTTCCGGTGCTAAAATTAGCATATTTGAAGAGAATACCAATACTTGTATGTATATTGAAACTTAATTAATTATACAGAAATATTTGCATGCTGCCTAGGCAGCATGCAGCCACTTATGTGGCGAAATCTAGTCCGTTGGATTTTTTTTTTTGGAAAAATATTAAAAAAAAAAAAATTCAACGGACCAGATTTCGCCACACAGGTGGCTGCATGCTGC
>JBBMKA010000005.1:31195-79376 GCA_037833695.1 Sechiopsis laciniata
ATTCTCTCATGTTATTGATAAACCTCCAATATTAAAAGTGTATTCCAGGAGAGTTAAAAGAGTCACGTGAGAGGAGTTTAGAGGAATAGGTTTTATATTTTCCTCGCGTGGGTCATTTTTTTTCATGAAATGATTTTAGGTTTTTTGTGTAGGAATTCTCTGTGAGAATTACTGGAGTGAGCTTGTGAGCTTCCTAGTTTTGTGGATAAATAATATTGTGACTGGGTTTTATCAGTTGTTTTCCTTTTGACGTGTATACTCGTTTCTGTTTCATATTTAAAAAAGAAACAGCATTATGAATCATAAGATAATTAGAGGGTTTTTTTTAATTTTTTTTTTATAGGTAGATAATTAGAGGTTAAAGGAGTTAGGATCTCTTGTAAGAGATTTTGGAGAAAAATGAACACTTCATAATATGTCTCGAGTTTCTTTCTATAAAATAAAGAAATGAAAAAAGGGTTCAGATGGCTCTACTTGCGCCTGAAGCGCACCCACTTAATTTAGGGCACCTTGATTCAGAAGCAAGGCACCTAGCTAGGTCAGGCACACTTTGTAAATTACGGTGTAAGTGCCCAAAGTTTCTTATTGAAAAAAGGCTGTGTATATAATTTGCAGCTATTATATTTATAGGGCATACTTTTTGTCCATTTCTTCTCTCACCAATATTATTCAGTTTCATCTGTAGCCCTTTTTTCTCCAAATGTAAAGTTATTATAATGGCCTTTTAGATCAAGCCGAGGAAAATGAGGAACCAGAGGGAATTGTTCTACAACATCGTTATCCTTGGGATGGAAGTGATCGTGACTATGAATATGAGGAGGTATTGCTATACTTTACAATTGTGAGATTTTTCCCTTATTTTATGGACTCAATTAGCTCATGGATGTGGCAAGTGGGAAATTGTTTTTTGTTTTTCCCCTCACACACATAACGAATTGGCCAATAATAATATAGGGACAACACCAGATGTGTTGTAGACCTTGGCTAACATTGGATAACCGATGCCTTTTTGTTGACTTTGTGTGCAGCTTCTTGGACGGGTATTCAACATTCTTAGAGAGAATAATCCAGAGCTTGCAGGGGATAGGCGAAGAACAGTTATGAGGCCTCCTCAAGTTCTTCGTGAAGGCACAAAGAAAACTGTTTTTGTAAATTTCATGGACCTATGCAAAACGTATGTATTCATTAGCCTTATATAACCGCATGTTGTTCTTACTAAGCTTTTATTTTTGGAATTCAACATCATTTGGGTGGGGGTTTTGAACACATGACTTCTTGATCATAGGTCATATATCATGCCAATTTTTATTGTTTTTTTTTTCCTTTTTATTTTTTGAATTAAACAACATTTGAGGGTGGGGGATTCAAACATGATCTTAGGTTATATATTATGCCGGTTGAGCTATGCTCTTGTTGGCGGTTCTTAATAGATTTTTATCATATTGCAATAATATGATTATTCTATAACATGCTTTATGTTAATTAGACTCCTTTTTGCTAGTTTGATGTAATCTTTACCATCTTTTTAACAATTGAAAAAAGTTTATTTTTTTCTGTTTGAACTTGTGAACACTCAACTACATACAAGTACTGATATGTTATGTTCACATGTAGATTTTGTGCTCAAGCATATATGCCTTGTAGTATATGACATCTCCCTATCATGTTTGTTTTGACTTTTGAGTCTCAATGATTTATGAAAACTTGGGGTGTATATGATTCATTAAGATCGAGCTTGAGTTTTTATTGCACTAAGAATATTCTCTACAAATACAGATTGAAAAGCACATTTCAGGTGTTTTTTTGTTGTTTTAAAAGTACTTAGTCAAACAGTTCTTTGTAACTAAGTTCAAAATCAGTTTAGGGTTTGATATTAGCTCATTTTTGGGTTTAGGATGCATCGGCAGCCAGACCATGTTATGGCTTTCTTATTGGCCGAGCTGGGAACCAGTGGATCTCTTGATGGACAGCAGCGATTAGTTGTTAAAGGAAGGTTTGCACCAAAGAACTTTGAAGGAATTCTGCGTCGATATGTCAGTAAGTGCCTTCTCATTGATTTACTTCATGGTCTGTCTGCAGGTTAAGGAAGCTTATCTCTTTATTTACTTTTTTTTTTTTATAAAAAAACTATTAAAAAAGAATGGAAACAAGTTTCGAGAAATGAAATAAAATCGGGAATCCTTCAACACGTTAAGGCGTATTACAAATAGGTGTCCAATTGGGAAACAAAGAAGATAAACTATAATTGAATTTAAGGGTGTCCATTTACCCCAATACATAGCATGGAAAATAGTTAATCCTAAAAAGTATCAAAGGTGGAGAAAGAATCCCCAAATCGTCTTCCAATCCTTTCTCTCCAAAGAAAACTACATGAAAACTCTGTTTAAGGCAAGCCACAAAACCTTCTTTTCTCTAACACGTTCACAAGTCGATGAAATTGTTCTCGTTTTCTATAAAGAAACCTTCTTTACTCCATGGGGTATATGACCCCACAAAAATTGAAGCAAGAAAGTCATAAATATCATCAGGCAGGGTCAATGAGTATACGGATGCTGGAAGGACAGGCTAAGAAGATTGGACTTAAGGATTATGTACATGTCCATTAATTTTGCCTCATTTCTCAATTTGATCGCGATATTGAACTTGATCCATGTAACCCTTTCCAAGACATCTTAGGGCAGAACTTTTTTGTGGATTAAGCAAGAAGGAAATTCAAGGATTTTAGGGAAAGAACAAAAAGAAAGTTTCTAGATGAGATAGGGAAAGAACTGTGAATGGCGGCTATATAGCATTGAGAAAGTGAGTTTACTATGCAAGTTTCTTATATATCGGGGTAGGGAGTTGGGAATCAATATATGTGAATATTTTGATGTTTTTTTAAAGCTTAATTGCTGTTTCTGTTGGCACGCTTCTGCTGGACACATCATCTCATCTCCAACTAGGCAACTATGAGCGATTATATTATTTACTTACAATTTCTACCTTTCTTGATATTTTCATTTTTCCTCCCTTTCCTTCCCTCATTTATTTATTCATTTATTTCTTTCAGATGAATATGTTATTTGCCTTGGCTGCAAGAGTCCAGACACTATCCTTTCAAAGGAGAATCGACTCTTCTTTCTCAGATGTGAAAAGGTTACTTTTTTATTCTTTTTTTCTTCTTATTTATTAGTTCTAGATATTGTAATCTGGATAAAGTGGTGGATGTTTATTGTAAAGTTTGTTTGGTAATTTGCGAATCACCACTCCCAAGTATAGGAAAGCAGGAGTATAATGGGATACCTTTTTATAAATTTGCGGCAATTCTTTTGATTGCAACCAGCGTTGTTTGCCACTGTTGGGGGAAATGACTGGTCGGGATACATTTGCCTTCATTTTTAAATTTATTTTATACCCCGGATTGCTCATTTCAGATCTGTTTTTTGGATAAATGATTTTTTAGATTTTTTTACCCTTTGCATGTGCTCGAAAACCCATGGTTAATTATTTAGTTCATTTTCATAATCGGAAATATTATTACAGTTAATTATGTGGCTACCTTTTAGTCGTGTTTTCTTATGGCTCGGGTGTAAGGAATAGTATTTGGAGATGCTTCAGTCATTTGATCGTTTTAGTGTATTTTTGGTGTCTGGAGTTTTAATCCATTTCATACTTTCAATAAATTGTTTCTCCCAGCCCCTGGCCTAGACACGGGCATAGTTACTTGGGGTATAGTAGAGCAAAGTTCCGATTTCCTGGTTTCAAAAAAAAAAAGTTTTTTTTTTAATCCATGGTTTAAGGCTTATGGTGTGTTCTGTGTGTGTGATTAACAGTGTGGTTCTGGACGATCAGTTGCTCCAATCAAAGCTGGTTTTGTTGCTCGTGTTGGCCGGAGGAACGCTGGGACGTGATTTTTTCTCGTTACTTCATATCGAAGCTCGTCGTATTCGCTCTTATTAAAACTGTTACTACCGAATGATCGCAAGTAAACTTTGAAGTGAGTGTTGTGATATTGTGAGAGTAGTGGGGGTTGCAGAATTGAAGTTTTAGAGGTGTTGTTGTTTACTCATTTTGTTTCCATTTGACATGCATATATTGAGCCATCCAAATATTCCATGACTTTTTGTGGAATTGTTACTTTTGAATTTAATCGTTGTTGGTTTGTGGCTGATACTTTTTCGTTTTCCATTCTTATATGATTAGTATAATTTGAATCATGTTAGAATTTGGTCCTCGAAGAAGTTTAGAATTTAGTATGATTTTAAAAATTAGAAGTAATTTTTATGAAAAGACCAAATTGTGACCTTTTTTGTTTTTGTTTTTTTTTTTTTTTTTTTTCAACTCTAGAACAAAATTTATAAAGAGTAATATTGCATGCTGCCTAAGCAGCATGCAAATATTTCTGATTTATAAATTAGGTTATTTTTATTATGTTAAAAAATGGCAACTGATTATATTTTTATTTGGGCAATTACGAGGCTATCCGCTGAGATATGTGTTTGTCGTATGGAGAAATGTATTTAATTTAATGGATGGAGGCCATTCTTAGGCAAATTTAACTTAATCCAATGTTTGTCTCACAATTTTTATTTAATTCCATGATATGAAAAATTGAATAAATAATTAATATCTTACAAGTGTTTTAAGTGAGAAACGGAGAAAAAGAAAAAGAAAACATAATCATGATCACATGTTATATTTAATATAGATTAAATTCTAATTTCAAACTTTTCAATTTTTATATTTTTTAATATTTGAGTGTTTTTTTTTTTTTTTTTTAATATTTGGGAATATTCATATTTTGATGAGTATTAATACAACGAATAAATTTGATATGTATGATTTCAAACAAGTGATCCCATTAATAATGTTAATGTAAGTTAAGTTACTTATTAGACAAAAACTTATATTATTTTTATATAAAAAGTTAAGTTATTCCTTGACATTATACACTATTTTTTATGTTCGATAAAATTATATAGATTAAATTTTAATTTTCAAATACTAAATTTCAAGTTTGATCTAAATTATAAGATTCAATTTTATGTTTTAAAATAAACTAAATTTTAACTTTTTTTTAATAAAGAAACCAAATTTATAGTTTTTTTTTTTTGTTTTTTTGGAGAATAAAAGTGCTTTGTATATAATTAGAAAGAATCAATGCCTAACTAGAAGATAAATTATCCATAGATAAAACCAAAACTACAAGATAAATTATGCATAGATAGTTTGAGTAGTTAAAAATTGAGAGTTGTAACAAAAAAATTATTTGAATGTTATTTTTGTGTAGATGAGTTAGTATCAAAACTTTGTTTGCGCTCGTAAGTCAAGTACGGAATGAGCCTTGTCTACGTTAGAGATAGGGAGAGGATAGAATATGCTACTTTACCTTGTTTATGAGAGGTACGAAGTCGAGACTGTAAAGGATCGGGGCGACGCCCGGAATGAAGCATTCATATTAAGTCTGCTCTCCCTCTCCCTATCGAGCGGTCTCCAGCTGTAGCTGCGCTTCGCTGCGCGGATTTACTTATTGATTCTATACCTTATTTATTAACCAACAAGCAACGCCCGAGCGCGCTAGCGCGAAAGCCGTTGCACGTCAGCGATAGCGTCCAGGAAAGTGGCAGCAACCACTACGAGAAGTGGATTTCCTTTTTTTTTCTAAAAGATCGGGGGACTGCCGTCAAAGACGACCAAGGATTGGTCTGGGTCTTCCTCCAGGACGCAGAGATCGAAGTGCGGATTTCCTTGAAGCTCACAGGAAGTCTTGCTATTGACTTGAAAAAAAAGGCAAAGGGGTGACAGCAACGCTTAGCACGCAAGCCTCGCGCACCGACATATCAAGATCCAAATTCGAATTGGTTCCTGGTCCTGGTCAGAGACCACTATGTTCGCGCCGGCGGTCCAACAAAGAAGCGAAGTAATGGTCTCTTTCTTTCCATTACGGACGACACGCTTCGCCTGTGCGCGCTAGCGCGAAAGCCGTTGCACGTTAGCAACGCGCATCCGTTTTCTTGCTCCTTCTACAACTCTGGAAAGTAGCTTCGCACCTTGACTTCTATAACTCTTTAAAGCATATTCAATTCCTCTCGTAAACGAAGCTTTGCTCTGAACCCGAGTTGACTCGTAAACAAAGCTTTGCTCTTCACCCTTTCCTTCGAAAGTAGATTTAAAATGAATAGTTAAAAAAAAAGTTATTAAAAATAAAAGGTTAAAAATGAATTATTTTGATCAATTTGAAATAAATGATTAGAAATATATGGTTACAAATAATTGAGTCATTATAAAAGAGCGATTAAAAATGAAAAATTATTGTTCTAAAAAAAATTAGAAATTATTTTTAAAAATAAAAAGATGAAAAATTAGTAAAAAATATAAATTTTCAATGAAAAATTAATAAATGCTATAACGAACGTGTTGGGTTCGCAGTGGTGTGAATGGTGGTTTGGTAGAGAAAGGGAGGGCAATATGGTAATTTAAGTAGAGCACAATACAATTGTGGAAACACGGTTGGGAAAATGGGGGAAAATTGAGGCAGACAGTGTTGTTGTTGCCTGAACGCTCTTAATCAAATCAAAACTTCTCCCACTCCATTTTCTCTCTCTTTTCCATTCAATCAAAACCAAAACAAAACTCAAAAAATCGCCGATCGAATTTCAGTTCGTTCCTCCGCCGCCGGATCCGCCTCTCTCATCATCCTCTTTATTTCACCCCCTAACCTTCCTTCTTCTTCTTCGTCGGCGCCACCGCCGCCGTTCAGCCGATTCCGATCTCGATTCCGATTCCTTGTTCTGTATTTCGTTTCACTTTTCCGGCGCCTTGCCTTAAGCTCAAGCGATTCCGATTCGGTTCGGTTGGATTCCGATTCTCTGTGTAAGTTTCTTCTGCATTTATCATTGATCTTTGTGCGAATCGATTTGTTTGTCTTTGCGGAAGATGAAATGTCCGCATTAGGTTTTGTTTTCTTCTCCAGACAATAATTTTGTTTTTTATTTTAATTTGTTGAATTTTAAGTTTCCGTCGCATTTGGGATTCGAAATTCAAAATTTTGAAATATTTTTATTATCAAAAAAAAAAACAAAAAGTTTTAATTTTGTGTCTATTGCATTTTGAATTTTAAAATACTTAAAGTTGAAAGATTCTTCTAAAATACAGCTAAAAAAAGGATTAATTTTGTAATTTAATGTTTAAATAAATATGAGTTCCAAACTAGTAATTTAAATATTCAATTATGTGTGTAATATAAGTCAATGGAATTAGTACTGTTTGGAACTCATGATATTTTAATACATTTATGCAACTATTGTTCTGTTGGTTTGCATAATAATTTGTTTGACTTTTAATATTTTGTCTAATAATTCTTTAATGAATTTGAAACTTTGCCAACCAAAACAGTATTCACCCGAATAAATATGTTTTTATAATCATGAATTTAAATTCTCAAACTTTCAAATATTTGAACAAAATATAATTCTCTATAAAAAAGAATTATTTCAATAATTGAAGGCATGTATTTTATATAAAAAATTTGAACGACTATTCTTTATAATTAGTTTCTTATTAATTTTTTTGACATTAAGTATTGTAGGATCGATATGTTCTGAGATATATTAAATTGGTCTAGACATTTTTATGAATATTGAAAAAAAAAACCATTTTGATTTTTTTAATGTTTAATTTCTAATTTTTTAAAAATTTATTTGAATTTTAGTATTTGAGAGTTAAATTTTTTTGTAGAGAGAAATTATAGAAGAAAAATTGAGAAAATTAAAAACAGATATATTTTTTTAAATAAAAAATAAAATGAAATAAAATTTTGAAAAGAAATGATTACAAATCTGGAGGGTATGGTATAAAAAAAAAAAAGAATGAGAAGTTTATTTAAATTAATAATATATTATATTTTTCATGTGAAAGAAAAAGGTGAGGTGGCAGTTGATTAAATTAAAAGCGAACGCGTGGAGAAGTGGTGCGTACAGTTGTAATAGTCAGAGCCTTAGCCAGCCCTACCGTTTGCTAAACTGCCACTATTATTAATTGCTACTCAGAATTAATTAATTAATTATTTAATTAATTTCAATTTAAAAGTAAAACCCTACATTTCCGCGCCTTCGCTCCTCTTCCATTTTGAATAAACAATCCCAATTACTCTGTAATTTTAATGGAAGCCTAAAACCCCATTTCTGCCTGATTTTGATTTGATTTTTTTATTGAGTTTCTGTTCATTTCTGTGGATCTTATGTTTTCAGTTTCAGGTTTTGTTGAAAGCTGCGCAGTTGGTGATTCCAGGCTTTTCTACACCCAAATGGCTAACTCTTCGGTATGGGGCTAACCTTTTTTTTTTTTTTTTTTATAAATTGATTTGACTGTTCGGGTTAGCTTGTGCTTATCTCGATTAATGTCACGGAAGATATAGATATGGCTGACTTAAATTTTTTTTTGGATTGAACCCATCATTATGGTTGGTATGGCTAAGATTTTGGGGAGTGAGATTTGAACTTTTAACTTTATGGTTACTAGCTTATGCGAGATGTCGTTAATGTTCGGTTCTTTTTGGCCTTTGTGCTTCTATGTCACTGTGTTTTTCTTGATCTCAGGCTGGGATTGATCGGAAACTCGAGAGGTTGGAGTCTCGGAAGTCTCATTCTTGGTGGTGGGATAGTCACGTCAGCCCCAAAAACTCCAAATGGCTCATGGACAATCTCGAGGGTTAGTAATTGCTACTAAATTGTCGATAATTTCATTTTTAGTGTGTAAAATATCACTGAACTTCATGTTTGACTCATTTAGACTTGTTATTGAAACGTTTTTGAGAGAATATGTGAATACTTGGTCGAAATAAGTGCTTCTTTTCTACCTATAACAACTTATATCCTTGCGGTTAAGTCAATTTTATTTTAACTTTTATTATATTTAACTATACATAGAAAGCTTAAATAGTCTTTGAAAATCATGGTCAGTGAATAGCTCAACGGCATAAGTTTGTACCCATGATCCAATAGGCCTTGGGTTTGATAGCTCAATTCACAATAGTGGTTGAACTGGAAAAAAAACTCTTCAACTCAATTCAATTTAGTTATGATTTCCTGGTAGCACGTGAATTTTTAGTGACTTTTATACAAATTGTGACTGTTCATCTTTTTTTTTTTTTTTTTTTTGAGTTAGAAAAGTTTCTGCATTGTACCATTCCATTTTTTTAAACTTTTAAATGTGTATAAATTTTAAGGGAAAAATACTTTTTTAGTCTCAGTTTCTATTTGGTCCTTATGCTTTACAACCAATTACCTATCTTGCGATGTCATGGGTTCATTTATATTCTCCTTTTAAAGATTATAGTTTATCTACTCTTATTTTTCATTGGAAAGGTTTATGTAAATCAATGATCTTTTGTAACTTTTCATCATATCAATGAAAATTTTCCGTTTCTTATAAAAAAAAAGTTTTACAACCAAGCACTTTAGCCCCCCTAACATTTAAAAAATGTTTAATTTTAGTATCTGACTTTTCAATAATACTCAATTTTAGTTTTTGAGATACGAAAATCGATAGTTACATGATGTAATGTTGATTACGGTAATGACTAAACTAATTTTAAATTATAATATATTAATGAAAGGATTATTTTGATATTGACGTAAAATAAATTTATAAAAGAAAATAAGTACTAAAATAAACTTAAAAAGACACTTAAAGACTTAAAATTGAGCATTATTAAAATGTTTGTTAGAGGTAAAAGTGTTTGAATTTGAAACATAAGAACCAAATAGAAACTACACCTGGAACCTAGGGAGTAAAAATGTATTTTCCCCAAATTTTAATCTCAGTCTAAGCTATTGATTCATAAACAATTGACTTGCTTATTTAAAAAAACGAGCGGTTAAATTCGAATAAGGCTTTAAATGTATCGTTAATAGATTATAGGTGGGTGTTCCTGACCTCAAAAAAGCCTTTCTAAGTTTTTAACAACATATTGTTTTTTCCACATGTCTATTATTAATAGTGGCTTCGAATCCCCAAATTGCTTTCGGATGGTCTAGCACAGATAGGGAGCATTTGTTTTAGGATAGGATGGCACTTCCCTCTTTTGTGTTTGTTTTTGCTGGAGTGCTAAAACTTGTGAAGCTATTATTATTAGTTATATTGGGAGTGCTCCTATATATAGAAAATTTTGTTATGGCATACATTTCTTTTACTATATTTGTCTTTATGCTGTTTCTCGTAACCTTTATTTTCTCAAATATTTCTGCCGCGTCTTGCCGAATAACAACTCAGGAAATTATTGTATTCCAATTCGATAGTGGCATGACATCTGTTTCCTTTATGCTAGAAATTTTTCCTTTTATTTTCCTTTTATTTAACATTTTTCTCCATTTTCAATTCATATTCTAGAAGGGGCGGGGTTAAATTTGGGAAGTTAGGTAGTAGTTGCAAAATTTTAGCTTCTTCCTCCTTTCTGCATGAATTTTATAGTACCTGTGTTTCAACTCCCCTAACCGTACAATGGATTTTGTTCTGTGAGCTCCATCTTTTATTACTGCAATTCAAAGATAGGTGAAAGCCAATGCTAATTTTTCATCAAAATGCCGTTCAAAAAATTGACAAAACGTTCCTTGATATCAGAGATGGACCGCAGCATCAAACGCATGTTGAAGCTAATCGAAGAGGATGCAGATTCATTTGCCAAAAAGGCTCAGATGTATTATCTGAAGAGGCCAGTGTTGATCTCTCATGTTGAGGATTTCTACCGCATGTATCGTTCCCTTGCTGAGCGCTATGATCATGTGACAGGAGAGCTGCGGAAAAATATGCCTTCAGATCTGCAATCTCAAAGCTCTGATATTTCTGACATGGCCTCTGAGCCGTCTGCTACATGGCCCTCTCCTGATCAAAGGCTTGGGCGTCGTAAATCTGGTCCACGAGCTGCTGGCTTTGAATTCTTTCTTGGATCTGGTGGAAGCAACTCTGATACTTTCCAAAAGGAAGGAAATGAGTCATCTTCTTTGACAGATTCTGAACCTGAATCTGACGATTCCTCGGTTAACAATTATTCAGGTGGTGATCAAGGTGGTAATCAAGGGATGACCAGGAGGATGCTTGAATTGGAGATTGAGCTCCGTGAGGCTAAAGAAAAGCTCCGCATGATGGAGGATAATCCTGAAGGTTCATCTCCACTCAAGGGGGCAACAGATGAAATTTCTGATGATGCTTTTGCTAGAAATAGAATGACTGGATACGAGGAAGAGTTAAAAATTGCGAATGAGAAGCTGCGAATTTCAGACATTCAGATCTTGATTTTGAAAAACGAGCTCCAGAAATACAAGAAATCAGAATTAAACAAAGATTTGCAGGCCGAGTCTGTGTCTGCTACGACGGAAGATACGCAAATGCAAGAGAATGGGGTTCCTTTGGTCATTAATCAGGATTCAGAGGTTGAAGAACGTCGTAGAGATTTGGAAGCTGACCAAGTCATCGACATCGAGGGATTGGTGGAAGAGCTAACAATTACAAAGGAAAGACTTGAGAACTCGCAGAAAGAACTTTCTAAATTAAAACTTGAACACGAGAACAATGGATCGCCTGAGAAAATCAGCCATTTGCAGGTTGAACTTGAAGCTGCTAAAAAAGATACCGATACATGGAAGGCCAAGTTGAGTGCAGAGAGAAGAGAGGTCTCCAAACTCCAAGAAAGAATTTCAAGGTTGAAAAGTAGCTTATCAGGTCGAGATCATGAGATCAGAGATTTAAAATTAGCAGTTTCTGATGCTGAGCTGAAAATTTTTCCTGAGAAAGTACAGGTTAAGGCTGAAATATCTCAGCTACAAGAGGAACGATCTCTGTTGATGGAACAACTAAAAGAATGGGAAAACCAAGCTCGTCTTTTGGAGGATGAGATCAGAAAGGTCAATGGAGAAAAGGCGAATGTGGAGGAGAGACTTAAACGTGAGATCAAGCGGTTGGAAACGACCATTGTTGACAAAGTAGAATGCATAGAGAATCTTGAAAGTGGGATTAGTCATTTGCAAACCGAAAGAGACCAGCTCCAGGCAGAAGTTATTACTTTGAATGAGAATTTGAGCTCTAAAGACAAGCAGATAGATGAAATAAGCGAGCATGTGCAAAAATTGGAAAGGGAACGCGTGGAACTCGGATCAGCTGTCGAAAAAGCAGATAGGCGGGCGGAGGAGTTAAGATTAAGAGAGAAAGAACTAGAAGGGGAGGTTGAGAGGCAAAGGGTACAGATAATGGAAGGAGCAGAGGAAAAAAGAGAGGCAATAAGGCAGCTATGTTTTTCGATTGAGCATTACAGGAGTGGATATCATATGCTTAAAGAAGTTTTTATCGGTCATAAGCGGGTTCCGGTGTTGGCATCTTAAGGCAAGTCATGGCTTTAGTAACAGATTTTGAAATCATAAACGTCAAATCTTGAGGAGTTGTTGACTTGTTTTTTGGGATGAAACAAACAGTTATAGAGAATGTGTAAACGTTGATTGGATCATAATCCGGTTCTGTTTGTTAAATTAATGATGTATAATATGTAGTTCTTCAGTGTAACAATGTACAAGTGCTTGTCCAACGGCTAGCTGTTGATGGTAAATGTTCTGGTTTTGTTTTCACAACTGCGTCCTACAAGCTGGAATTATAGAGCTGGGTTTTCTTTTCACCGAGCTTTGATCTTTTAACATCTGTTGAAGTAAGAACTCTTGAACCTTCTATAGTTGGATTAGGACTTGAAACTTAAAAGATGAATGTGAACCAAGTAAATGAGCTCCATATTCTACATCTTGTCTTTTGTTGTGTATAAGTTGGATTATGAATGTCATATTCCATCCGTTGAAAAACGAATAAGATTATACAATGTTGATCCGTTCGAGTTTTTTTTTTTTTTATATAAATATCTGTTCCAGGCTGGTTTAGAATACCTCGATTAGTCTCATAGAATAGACTACCAAACTCTAAGAAAATTAGAAGTGTTTGGATGAAGAGTTAATTTGAAGAGTTATTTGGAGTAGATAGAAATTGAGAGTCGCAGTAAAAAATTTGTTTGAATCAATAACTTGTTTGAATGTAGATTTAAAATGAGTAGTTATTTTTTAGTAGTTAAAATAGAATAATTAAAAATGAGTAGTTAAAAGTGAATTATTTTGAGTAATTAAATGAATGATTAAAAATGAATGACTAAAAATGAGGAGTTATTCTGATTAGTTAGAAATGATGAGTTATTTTTAGTAGTAAAAATAAGGAGTTGTTTTGAATAGTTATAAAAATTCGTTTAAATGTGGTTTTTTTTTTTTAAGAATTGTTAGTAAATACTTATTTTAAATCCTCCTTAAATTTAACAAACAAACACTCCCTTAAGTGACTATCTTGAATTAAATTCATAACCTTTATTCCGATACTAGAAGGGTGTTGGTGGAGGAGAGATGTGAACTCTCTTTCTTTCTCTTGCGCGCACACACTTTTATTGTATTTCTATATATCTTATCTATGACTGTCTGATTAATTTGATCATTTCGGCTCCTCTATACTCACCTACTCTACCGTACGCATAATTAATCCAAATTTTATTATAATAGTTTATGTTTCCCAAGTCATTTGGCTTCCTTTATCGTCACACAATGATATTCAGTTTGATGAATTCAAAAACGTTGACCTTTATATCTATATATGTGTTAGGCTTGTTGGTTCGCATGTCATGTCTAGACTTGTTCTAAATCAATGCCATGTCTAATTTTATATGTTACCATCACATATATCTTGTCCCCTTTGACTAATGTACCCCATCATTGTCCATGTTTTCATATGTTAAAATTAGGTAGTTAGCCTTTGTTGTTGTAACCAACAAGACTCCCCTGACTTCATATATCAATCTATATAGCTGTAGTCTTGTAATTGAGATCTACCTTTGTGAAGATCTCAAAAGGTACTTTCCATTTGCACAGGGATGTGGATCTAAATTGGTTGAACCACTTTAAACATTGCTCTTTGTTCTTCTTCTTGATGTTATGTTTTACATTTCATTACGTCTGCAACTAAAGAAAATGTCTTCCTCTTCTGTTTTCTTCTTAAATAACTTGATTGTTTGCCTCATCTGGTAGAAGCTGTGCATGTTTGTCAGATTTGGATTACAACCTGTAGAAAATTGGCCGTTTCTTGTAAGGACATGTGTACGCAATTCTAACTTAAAAGAGTGTTTGAGACAAGGAGAATGAGAATTATTATAAGGAGTATGAGAAAATATGAAAGAAAATGATTATGTAGGAGAATGATTAGATGTGTTTGAGGTGAAAAAATTATTATGAGAAAAATGATTATTTGTGTTTAGAGTGAAAATAATGGTTAGTAGAAGAATGATTATCTGAGCTTGGAGTGCCGAAAATGATATGAGAAGATAATTTTCTATGTTTGGGATATAGAGAAATAAAATAGTGAGTATGTGGTAAATAAAAAGTGGTTATGAGAATGAATATGTATTAGCCTGAGAATGGTTGTAAATGATCCGAACATGAGTAAGAGAATTATTTCTCTCGTAATCATTTTCATTCCCCTGGCCCTAACACTCCAAAATTATTTGAAATTTTCTATTCAGATCAAGTTCTCCGGTTGTCCAACTTTTACGGTACTTAGGGGAAGCAAATTTCAACCTTATTATATATTTCTTATCTTGATACCTTTTATGACAGATAAACAGACAACTTGTTGATATATAATATCATTTTCACTTCAGTTTTTCAAGGGAGAATAAGTCCTGGAGGAAGTTTAAAATTCAAACTTCACCTACCCTCATATCATGGCCACAAATCCACCAACAAAAGCCTTGACTTTTGAGCCTATATAAACAAGCACCAGAGAAAGAGCTTATACATCATAACCTCCAACTCTAGAGCAGTTCCATAATCACTAAACCAACACCATGGATCTTCTCTTACTAGAGAAGGCTCTGCTAGGGGTTTTCATAGCCATGGTTGTTGCCATTACCATATCTAAGTTCAAAGGCAAACGTTTTAAACTCCCACCCGGTCCCATCCCGATACCCATATTCGGAAACTGGCTGCAGGTGGGCGACGACTTGAACCACAACAACCTGACAGAGTTAGCCAAAAAGTATGGTGACATATTATTGCTCAAAATGGGGCAGAGGAATTTAGTGGTTGTTTCTTCACCAGAGTTAGCCAAGGAAGTGTTGCACACACAAGGAGTTGAATTTGGGTCCAGGACCAGGAATGTTGTGTTTGATATATTCACAAACAAGGGACAGGACATGGTGTTTACAGTTTATGGAGAGCACTGGAGGAAAATGAGAAGAATCATGACTGTGCCCTTTTTCACAAACAAGGTGGTGCAACAGAACAGGCTTGGTTGGGAGGAGGAGGCTGCTAAAGTTGTGGAGGATCTCAAGAACAATCCAGAAGCTTCCACGGTCGGGGTGGTTATTCGGAGGCGGCTGCAGCTTCTGATGTATAATAATATGTACAGGATTATGTTTGATAGGAGATTTGATAGCTTGGAGGATCCTTTGTACAATAAGCTTAAGGTTGTGAATGCTGAGAGGAGTCGGTTATCTCAGAGCTTCGAATACAACTATGGTGATTTCATTCCTATACTCAAGCCTTTTCTTAGAGGGTATTTGAATGTGTGCAAGGATATCAAGGAGAGGAGGCTCCAGCTATTCAAGGACCATTTCGTCGATGAGAGGAGGTAATAATTAGAAATAAAAAAAAATGTTTCCTTTTGTGTAATCATCTCTTACTATGTCGCCCCCAAAGGGTGGCGCGGTGGTCGAAGGCTTAGGTTTTGAAGGTGTGCTCCCTTCAAGGTCCCAGGCTCGAAACTCACCCTTAACATTAATTTGTAGTCGCCTCTTGTGTCTCTATTTGTTTGATGTCTCCCAGTGCCTGACCTAGGAATAGACGTGGTTATCTTGGGTATAATGGAGCGAAACTCTAATTTTCCAGTTTCCAAAAAGTTATATCTTACTACGCCCCCTAGGTATTCCCAAAGGGTAACATAGTGGTTGAAGACTTGAGTTTTGAAGGTGTGCTTCCCTCAAGGTCTCGAGTTTGAGACTCACATGTAACATTAATTTGTAGACACCTCTTGTGTCTCCTGGTACCTGGCCTAGTGACAGGCGTGGTTACCCCACGTAAAGTGGAGCGAAGCTCCAATTTTTTGGTTAAAAAAAAAAACTATGTCCCCTAGGAACGGCCTCGTTGGTAAAAGCTTAAGGTCATCATATATGCTCTCTTGGAGATTTCAGGTTCGAAACTCACGAGTGCGCTTAACTGTAAAATTTTTTGTTGCTCTCGAGTCCGGGCATTGGGGCAAGCACATATGCCTCAGATATATAATGGGGCGAAGATCTGATTTCCAATAATAATAATAAAAAAAAAAGTCCTACTACTACTACTACTTATTACTTGCTATTCAACCAACATGACATGTAGGAGGTTGACGAGCACGATGAGCAACAAGGTGGATGGTGTAAAATGTGCCATTGATCATATTGTGGAGGCTCAAGAGAACGGTGAAATCACCGAAGACAATGTTCTGTTCATTGTTGAGAACATTAATGTTGCTGGTAACTATCTGTTCATGGATCATTGACATATTCATATGTTAACTTAATCCAATTAGCATGTTGCTGATGTTTTCTTGTGTTACTCTTTGGTGGAATGGAACACAGCCATTGAGACAACATTATGGTCATTGGAATGGGCTATTGCTGAGCTTGTGAACCGCCCTGACATCCAGAAAAAGCTGAGGAACGAGCTCAATTCAGTGCTCGGATATGGCGTCCAAATCACGGAGCCCGACATTCGCAATCTGCCATACCTGCAGGCTGTTATCAAAGAAACCATGCGGCTAAGAATGGCCATTCCTCTCCTAGTGCCGCACATGAACCTCGAAGATGAGAAGTTAGCTGGTTATGATATCCCTGCAGAGAGCAAGATTCTGGTGAATGCTTGGTGGTTGGCCAACAACCCTGATCACTGGATCAAACCTCATGAATTCCGACCCGAGAGGTTCTTGGAGGAGGAGGCTAATGTGGAGCCGAGCGGGAACGACTTCAGGTACCTTCCCTTTGGTGCCGGGAGGAGGAGCTGCCCCGGCATCGTGCTCGCCCTGCCCATCGTTGGTATTACTCTGGGTCGTCTCGTTCAGAATTTTGAGCTCCTGCCTCCTCCTGGACAGTCCAAGATTGATACCACTGAGAAGCCTGGACAGTTCAGCCTACAGATAATGAACCATTCCACTATTGTGGCAAAGCCAATATCTTTGTGATTTGTGAATTAATCTTCATTTCCTGCAAGGTATTAAGTTTTAGAGAAAGTATGTGAGAATTTCATTATGTGTGTGGATCTGTGTGTGAACAAAGTGGATTGTAATATACCAGGTGCATTAAGTCATCTAGGGGGTGTTTGTTTGTCGAATTTTTGAAGGATTTAAAATGAGTACTTAATAATTACTTCTAAAAAAACTACATCCAAACGAATTTTTGAACTACTTAAAATAATTCTGCATTTCTAAACACTCATTTTTAACTCCACAAAATAACTCATTTGTAGTTACTCATTTCTAATCACCTTTTTAACTATTCATTTTAAATCCACATAAACAATAAAAAAATCACATCCAAACTAATTTTTAGACTCAATTGACTTTTACTCTTGTTTTATTAACATATTTGTACATGTAGATGTAGGCATGTGGCTCATGAAACTCAAAGCATTCGCCAATAAATTTATTTATTCCAAGTGGTATGACATCTAACACAATAATTTAACAAGGCATCAAGTTTTATTAACAAATTTTAACTATTTTGTTAAAAAAAAAAATTAATTAGAATTTTTTTTAATAGTATAAATTAGGGAAAGAGGGACTAATAAACCCTACAACACAACTGCTCTAAAATAATATGAGAGTCAAATATCGATTTTCGAGCTCGAACTTGTGACCGTAGAGTTGAATGGATTAACACCAAACAAGATAAATAACTACGTCACCGACGCATTCGATAATTAGAAAGTTTTAATGGGGTAAATTTAGAAATTTGAAAATTAATGACCAAATTGGACAATGATATTAGTAACTGTCAAGTCCTTCTAAGTAATTAACGAAAATATACTAAAGAAGTATAATTTTAGTAGTATCATGTAAAATTTAATAATCATCATATTACATATTGGAATCTCCTCTACAAATGTTTGGATAAATTTTTTTTTACAGAAGTATGAAACTTAAGAAGAAAAATGGACAATTGTTTCTTTTTAGAACAATGGACAATTGTTGTGCGAGTTACAAAATCAAATGCATTTATTTATTTCTTTTAAAATTGTTAGGCTCCTGATATCAATATGTAAATAATTGAATGTCAGAAGACAAATAAAAAAGCAGTAAAAAGCTAAATTTATGGTCTATTTTAATTATATTTTTATAGAAATATTTTGTTCATAAGAAAATTTTGGGTATTTTTTATATATTGAAAATTTGTCTTTCACCTTTTATTGATTGAAGGCCGTCTAAAAATTATATGTAATAGTGATTGAAAATTGTTTGTTATTCTACATAGATGATACTACTATTCTTGAATTTTCAAAATCGAACGTGTGACCGTAGTATTAAATTGAATTACTACAAAAAAATGAAACTAACACGTCTCTAATTTTTTGGGTCCTTATATTTTTTTAATAAAGTCAATCATAATACAATGTTACGAAATTCTACTATGCATGATAGCTTCACCAATGACATTGTTGATTAAAATGAAGATTAAGCTAATTAATAAAAAAGAACTAAAATGCCATATATAATTATCAATATAGTCATCAATAATACAATATTAGGAAATTCTAATATGTATGGTAGTTCTCTTCCCATCGTTGATTAAAATGAAAAATTAAGCTAATTAATTATAAAAAAAAGAAGCAAAATGAAGCAGTATTAAGCCATATAGAATTATCCATAAAGTCAACAATAATACAATATTAGGAAATTCTACTATATATGATAGCTCCTTTGGGTTGAATAAAATGTAGGTTTAGATTAATTAATTAAAAAAAAAAAGGAAATTTATACCACATACCAAACTCTAACCTCCATATTTTAATTATAAAAAATTTTAAAAAATATTTCATACATAACAAAATATAAAAATAAAATATTTAATTATATCCCATCAACTTTTATTTAACCAAAATTTATGATTTCAGTTGATTGAAACATATTTATTTTGTGATTATCAATTTAAGATGATTAATGTGTTTTTGCTAAATTTGAATTTTTCTAAAATTTTGGTGAATCCCCAATTATTTAATTGAACAACTATTCCAAATGTTTTCAAAAAATAAAAAACAATTAAAAAAACTCCACTATTCCGAATGTTAATAATTGTCCCCATTTAAAAAATATTTAAATAAATAATATCATAATATAATAAAAACACAGTAGGCGTGGGAGGTGAGGGATGGACAACTGTTCCAGCCATAACATGAAATCATCATCTTCATCATCACGTGTAACCTAAATAACTGTCGTGGAAACACGTGTCACCATTTCAACAAAGCAGCACAAAAACTCGGTATTACCATAAGTGAGGATAATCCAAAACCAAAAACCCAGAGAAAAAAAAAACCAAAAAAACCCCCCCCAAAAATGGCTAAGCTGAGCTCGATGAGCTCAAGCTCGCATGGAGACGAGAAGATTTGTAATCGATAAAGCGGCGTGTCATCTTCAACTTTCCTGCATGCAACAATTCATTCATTTGTTGCTTTTCTTTGCATGCATTTCTCTCTTTCTCTCTCTTTCTTCGATTCTGCTTTTCAATGGGGTTCTAGGGTTTCATTTCTCTTCCATTTGCTTCGTTTGATCTCGTTTTTCAATGGCTTCTAGCCGCTGCTTGAACACTTCTTGCGGCGCCCCCACCACGCCGATCAATTGGATCAAAGGATGGCCTCTCGGATCCGCCGGATTCGCTCATCTCTGCCGCAACTGCGGGTATATTTACCTATATATTTATGTTTTTGTTTATGTATATGTGTATATTTGTTCTGCCTTTTAGTGATTTTTGGATTTGATATTGATTTCTTGCATTGGTTTCGGATTTGCCCATTTGCTAATTCTGGCTTTTGCTCTTTTCATTTCCGGAAATTTAGTTATGTTTTCTATATCTATGTTGTTTTGTTTATATATATGTATATTTGTTCTGCCTTTTTCTTAATTTCGATTTGAATTTTCGAGGGTTGTTTTTTTATTTCTTGCATTGGTTTAGGATTGATTTGCCCATTTGCTAATTTTGGCTTTTGTTCTTTTCCTTTCCGGAAATTTAGTTATGTTCTATATATCTATGTTTTTTTGGTTTATCTCTTGCATTGTTATCGGATTTGGCCATTTGCTAGTATTGGTTTTTTGCCCTTTTCCTCTCCGGGAATCTAGTTATGTTCTCTATATCTAGATTTCCCATATGGTTTTTGTTCTCACTAATCAATCATTTTTATTTTTGAATTCGAAAAAATCATTTACGATTTGTTAATGGGTATCTCTAACGGTATTTTTCCTAGAAACCATTTTGATTGAAAGTTTTCGGCCCTAGTGTCAACTGTCAATGCGCAGCTCCTCTAATGAAGACGAGGGAATTGGCGAAATGCTTTGAATTGAGCTTCTATAATTTTTGTTCAATTTGGATGTGCAAGGCATTAGATGATCCATCCAAAATGACCGATTAGATAGATGAGAGTTCGTCATCCCTTGAATTATGCTTTCACATTCTCTCTGTAAAATGAGTTGTTCAAAGGGGGAGGATTGAGAAGGATAATATGTATAAATGGTTCATAAAATTTAATTTTCTACTTTTATTTACCAATAAACGTAAAAATAAAAGATTTATTTTCTAACTAATTCTATATTTGGAGGGGGTGTGTTTGATATTCATTGGCCGTGGAAAATTCTATTACAGATTTAAAGAAACCTTTATAACAGAGTTTCATATGGTGCAGAGGTTTTCCTTCCCCTTCTGTTACCATACATATAGTTTATACTCTTATTGTGCATCTCGCTATAGATATCAAAGCTTAAGTTTTTATCAATTAATAATGGTGTTTGTAATTTTGTTAATTTTAATGAGCTTCATGTTTTACCGAATGAGTTTCTATTAATTGGAGATTTATTAATTGGAAACTTATGCTATGCTAAATTGATGTCACTCTTTTCTACCGCTCCATTTCTATCTTATTATCCCTTCACTGTCTCTTTATACTGTTTGTGATTTAGATATGCTTATGAAAATTTAGTCTTCTGCGATAAGTTTCACTTGGAGGAAACTGGTTGGAGGGATTGCAGTTTTTGTGGCAAGGTAACCAAACGTACTGGTAATGTCCTTTAGTTTTAAGTGCTCTCTCTTAGTCTCATTATATATGTGCGTTTAAGTACCTATGTAGTATGTACCTATTCATATCCATTTTCTTGTATCTTCCATTTTTTTTTTTATAATTTTTTTTTTAACTTTTTCAGAGGATCCACTGTGGTTGTATAGCTTCTAAGTCTATGTTTGAATGTCTGGATTATGGAGGTATTGGGTGTACTAGCTGTGTGAAAAGATCTCGACTTGATGTGGTAAGATGGTTTCTGAGTTGGCAAGCTTCAGATTATACTTGGATTTTACATCAGTTTTTCTGCTGGTTGCTTCTAGCATTCCAATTCAGATAAAATGAACTTTGAGTTAAGATGAAACAAAATGGCTGTTATTTTACCATCAGTTAGTGGTTTTGATGATAACTTTATGACTGTCTTGGTGAAATGAACATTACATTTGCAGTGCAACCATAGCCTTCAACACACACACAAACACACACATTTTATGCTTCAGAAACTTCTTTACTTCGGCTCTGAGAGAAGCTGTAAGCCTACAGGATACCAATGTGGCTTTTCCTTCGAGAAAATCCTTCTCAAATGAAAGTTAAAAAGAATGGCCGATGATTGTATTGGAGTAGAACATAGATGCTTTCTTCCAACTGGCATCCCTCATTTTTATTCAAATAGAAGTCTTTTCTTGTTCCCCAGAAACTATATTTTTAAATTTTTGGGGTGCTCCAGCCTCGCCATTTAGTTTTCTTTTACTATCCCAAATGTTCATGTTCATTTAAACAGGTCAGCATGTTCAGATTAGCATTACAGTCAGGCTTGCACATATTAGTTTTTTTTTGCTGTTTTTTGTATAATAATTGCAGCTTGAGTTCATATGGAGTTCTATTACTTTTTATTGCAGCTTCGGAGAGCAAGAGATGAAATTTCTAATGACTTTGATTCAGTGACAGTTGGTAATGTTGACCTTCTGCGACCTGCTTCCATTGAGGACCAAGCGGTTCAAAATGGCATTAACAAGGAAAAGCTTTTACAACTGTGTAACATTATGGAGGCAAATGAAACCGACCATTTGCAGCAATCTCAAAGAGTTGACAGAAGTGCGTCTCCTGCACAAAACAGAGAAAATATCAGGAGCCCATTTAGGGAAGTTGGAACAAGCTTCTTTAATATGGCTAAACTACCTGTTAAATGCCAACCATCTATTGGTTCAATAATGTATTCCAAACTAGATACCAGCAGACCACACTTAGAACTAAAAGATATGCAAGAATCTCTTAGTCGGCCATCGTTAAATATAAGTTTGGGAGTTCCATTGGGCACACCAAACTTTGGGGTTCCCTTTTCAGGAAGTGCAGTTGAAGAGGATGAAAAGGGCATCCCGCCATTTCAACATGGGCAAAGATCTCGTCCAATTTTCCCCAAGCCCTTAAAAACAGGGATCACAATTAATTCAGAAACAAGAAAGGGAATGGCTCCTCTGGTGCGTATTGCTCGGCCACCTGCTGAAGGTCGAGGTAAGAACCAACTTCTTCCAAGGTACTGGCCAAGGATTACTGATCAAGAGCTAGAACAATTATCCGGAGAGTATCCTTTTTTTTTTTTCAGTTTTGTTGTTCATGAATTGTTTTGATGACATCTGCTTGTGCAATTACGCTTTTTCTTTCTTTTACCTACTACTTAAATTTATAATGTACCTTAACATGTTTTAAGTTTGAATTCTACTATTGTTCCACTCTTTGAAAAGGTGCTGAGTGCTAGTGATGCTGGTCGAATTGGTCGTTTGGTTCTGCCAAAAGCATGTGCTGAAGTAAGAATGGCTTCTTTTCCTTCTTTGACCACCTTATGTTTTCTATTTTCATCATTCATGTGGCAAATATTTTATTGGGGTATTCCCTGGTATAATATACATCCTTCTTAAATTGCACTGCAGGCATATTTTCCCTCTATCTCTCAATCAGAGGGTCTTCCAGTTAGGATTCAAGATGTTAAGGGGAATGAATGGACGTTTCAGTTCAGATTTTGGCCCAACAATAACAGCAGAATGTATGTTTTGGAGGGTGTAACCCCTTGCATACAATCCATGCAATTACAAGCTGGTGATACTGGTAATCTTTCTACTACATCGCAACGGGTGTACGCTGATGTTGAGAATTTTCTTAAGAGTAATGCTTTTGAAAGTAGCCTTTCCCTTTAAGTTTTAAGAAGGGTTTTTGAAATTTTAACATCTTTTGTTTTTGTTCCATTTTGTTGGCTTGGAATTGTGGATTCAAATTTGAAGGATATGACTTTGAGCAGTAAATATCTCAAGTTTTTAGGAGAGCAAAATTTGATTCTTATCAAATATCATATTTGAATGCAGTCACTTTTAGTCGGAGAGATCCTGGAGGTCAATTAGTCATGGGATTTCGAAGAGCAACAAATTCCACTGATACACAGGTTAAGTTTTTCATTCTTCATTGTTAATTTTTTGCATCTCCTTATCATTATACTTCTTAGTTTTAGTGGATTGACGAAAAGGTGAAGTAAACAGGTTGCCAAGATCTCTACGCTTCCTAATGGCTCTCATTCGGGTGACACCTCATTCTCTGGGGTCTTTCAGAATTTGCCTTTAAGAGGTTGTTCATAGCCCTTTATTTTTATTCAGGAAAGAAATTCACTTTTTATCTTTATACCTAGTTGAGTGAATCAATTTCAAGCCTCAAGTTGAACCCTAAATTATATCCTCGTAAAAGTAAAGCTAGTAAACTGCCTAAAAAACGACTAATACATTATCTGAAATTCAACCAAAAAAACATAAATGTAGTTGCAGATTCACAGTAGAGATTAAAATTTGACTACAAAATGCCTAAACCCAGCTGATAATCAAGCATAAAAAATAATTTCAAACCCAGTGCTAGAACACCTTAAAAGAAACCCTAAAACTAATTTTCCTGGGATGGAACCTCATCTATTTGTTCTGTGACCTTTTTTTTTTTTTTTTTTGTAGCTGAAGGAGATATTAGTTTGCATAAAATTGAAAATTTTGTGGGGAGGACAAATGATGCTTCAGGACAACAGCCAATGTCAGCCATGGACAAGAAAGGGGCTCGAAACATTGGGTCTAAAAACAAGAGGTTGCTCATGCATAGTGAAGATGCTTTGGAGTTAAGACTCACGTGGGAAGAAGCTCAAGATCTACTTCGGCCTCCACCAAGTGCAAATCCCACCATTGTCACTATCGACGACCATGAATTTGAAGAGTATGATGTAGGTTTTATGTTCTCTTTCGAAAACCAAGGCTTCTTTGTGTTATTTGTCTATAAATGATTCGAGATCATTATGCATCTGATTTATCATAGATTCATAACCCAACTGTAAATCATTCAGGAACCTCCCGTTTTTGGCAAGAGGACTATATTCACTGCCCGACCAACTGGGTAAGGTTTATGTTCAAGATTTTATACATACAACAAATGATGAAAGTGTTGGACCCTCAATAAGTATTCATATTTTATTTAGATTTGGCTGATAAACTCTTCATTAGGCTTATTCAAGTCATCGAGTGCCATTGTAATGTTACTGAAAACTTGTTATTCTCATGAAGAAGTCTGTTTATAAGCTCAAAGTTGAGTCTCAATCTAGCTTCAATGATCTGTGGCCATTTACATTCATGCGTTGACTTCTTTTTGCTGAATGCTGATTAGTCCGAAATAATCCAGGGAACAGAAACAATGGGCTCAGTGTGATGATTGCTCAAAATGGCGGAGGTTGCCTGTGGATGTTCTTCTCCCTCCAAAGTGGACTTGTTCGGATAACATTTGGGATTTGAGCAGGTTTAATATTTGTCTTTTGTTTCTCTTTTCCCGCAGTTTATAGGTTTTAGAAGCAAATATAATCCCCATGACTTAAGGAGATTATATGACGCTTTTAACCTTATATTTCAAGGTGTACATGTTCTGCACCAGAAGAGATCAGCACAAAGGAGCAAGAGAATCTTCTAAGAGCGAGTAAAGGTACCAACTACGCCTTCTAGTGATTGATACATACAAGCTGTTGGCTCATAATTAGGAAGAATCCTATAAAGTTGAGGACATATTTTAATGTTAACATGTCTAGATGGGAGGTAAAATCTGGTAACGAATGCTGGTTAGGAATATGAGGACTATTGTGTTCATATATCTTAATAAATGATTTGGTGCATTTTGATAGTAGTTTTAGCATTTAGTTGCACATAAATGTAGAGATTGCAAAAAAGCTAGATGAAATTTCTGTCCTGTGTGTTTTATGTAGCGGAAGTTTGTCGAGTGAACGCCTCAAATGACTGACTTGATTGTGTAAGTTGAGATGCAAGAAGTGGGAAACCAGATAGTTTTAATACAGATTACCCTTGATGTCAGACTCGTTGAAAATCAGTGGAATGGTTGTGATGTCGATATTCACCATGCTACTTTTGTCCTTCGTTCACTGTACTTCATTGAGCTGTCATTTGAAACTAAAATGTTGTTTTGGAATTAAAATGTCTATTACGCAAATGTATTATGCCGTGTCTGATCTTTGCACTTTATACATTCCAGATTTTAAGAAACGTAAAATGATGAAGAGCCAGAAGTCTGCTCCAGAACTCGAGCCTTCTGGTTTGGATGCGCTGGCCAGTGCTGCTGTTCTGGGTGATAGTATGGCCGACTTGCAGGAACTAGGTACAACGACTAGGCATCCTAGACATCGACGAGGATGCACTTGCATTGTGTGCATTCAGCCTCCAAGTGGGAAGGGAAAGCACAAATCTACATGCACATGCAACGTCTGCTTGACTGTAAAACGCCGTTTTAAAACGCTCATGCTGCGCAAGAAGAAACGCCAATCCGAACAGGAAGGAGAGACTCTGCTCAAGGATGAGAATACACAATTTAACGAATCAGGAACAAGTGGGACGCTGAGGGTTACATCTCTGCAAACAAACCATACAGAGAACGAAGGTAGTCAGAGCAGGATAAAAGATGAGGCTGCAAATAGCAGCGGGCAAATTGACTTGAACTGTGACCCCAACCGTGAGGACATGCAACTGGAGGTAGCAGGTTTAAGCATGATGAGTCTTGTTGAAGCTGCCAGCCAGCCTTTAGATATCCATTCAAAGCAAGTTGGCGTCTCTAACGTCACGAGTGAGCCACATTCCAGTCAACCAAGTAGCGTGGAGAGTGAGAAACCCTTGTCTGAAGAAGGGTATCATGGATCAGCACACGAGAGCACAAGTGATGGATGCAGAGAGCACCATTGAGATTGAAACATTTTTGGTGTTTTTTTTCTTTCCTTTTCTACTCTTACTCACATGGTATATAAATAAATAATTGAAACATATACTTTCTTAGTTTATCATACAAGCTGTTCTTTGATTGATCTCTCGGCCTCACTTCTCGCTCCTCCTTTTTGCAACGAGGAGTCATTTTATAATATGATGTAGCTTGCCAAGTTTACCAGTGATAGACATGTTGTTGGATACTTTCAATTGCAAAAGAGACATAATGCATAATATTGTAAGCTAAAGCTTGTGAGTGAATGCCATATTGTGTTTAAAATTGCAGCTTCAGTTATTGTAATTTGTAAAGAAATCTTGACTTTCTCTCAGATTATAGTTGACCAAACTTTTAAGAGCCCTGCAGGTTGTTCTTCAAATATCAGGTTAATGACAGAGCAGGACAAGTGGGCTTTGTGGATTTTTAAATAGACCGGCCGAGGATCTGTTTCTTTCTTGGCCGAGTGCTGTGAAAAGATTCCTAATGCTCAGGTTTCTCTTTTGACCTCTTCCATTTCTTAGCTTTCAATATCATTAATTGCTGCCCCATTCATTTATTTTATTCATTCATCTTTATCTAATCGATAAGATCGAGATTATTGATATATTTTATCTTGTTTGAGTCAAAGAAAATGTTGTAGGAAACAGTCCTGCATGGCAAATACCGGCCAAGCTTTTGGCTTTAGTTCAAAGAGCCAATGGTTCTACTTATAAAACAGTCCCTTTTGAAGTGTTTGGAATCTAATCTGCCATGGATGATGGAGGGTTCAGAAAGGCAAGAATGGAGCTTGAAGCTCTCTACGAAGGCGTGCCAGACGATTCGGTAAACCTCACTTTTCGACATTTCACAGATGTAAGTCTTCAATCCAACTCTTCTTTCGAAAAGAAAAAAGGTAACCCATCAATCCAAATCCAAACCCCGACACCAATCAGAGATAATCAGAGCACCCCATTAAACAAACTGCCCAGCCTAGACTTCAACAGGGCTCTGCAAGCAGCCAACCAACACTCCCACGCTGCCGCCAAAATTAGCCTCCATCCGAGCGCACAGGTCGCTGGGAGTGGTGGGTCGCCGCTTGCCACTGCCAGTGACCGTCCAAAGTCGGAGCATGAGCATGAACATATGAATGTAGGTGGGTTGAGGCCGGCTTTCGAGTACAGTGCGGCGTACGAAGAGGCAAGCCGCATCAGTGGCATGAACTCCATGTATCAGCATCACAGAGCCACGCCGGGGAGACGCCGCCCCGGGATTCCTCACTCGAATATCTGCGCCAATTGCACCACCTACATCTATATCTTCCGACATCGCTGTCTGGTATGTATGCATATTGCATGCATTCATTACAAACACAAAAACATATTTACAGAGCAAACCAAACTGATATTACTGTTAATTTGGCAGGTCTGTGGAAGAGTTTACTGCCGGCAATGTGTAAGAATTGGGATGGGGGAGATGACGGAGGGAAGAAAATGCATCGAGTGTTTGGGAAGAAAATTCAGCAATAGGTAACTGAATTTGAAACGAAATGCTTCCCATTAATATTCAATTATGTTAAATTAACGAAAGCGTTGGTGGTGCTTAATTTTGTTGTTCGGTGTAACACACTTCAACACCACGATTATATGTTCGATTTTGAAAATTGGTATTTAACTTTTATTTATTTGAGAACAGTAATATCCTTTCGTTAGGATTTGTTATCCCCCGCTCTCAATTTATATTAAAAGAAAAATGATAAATTATTAGTCCATTCAAAAGAACACTTCCATTTATATGCTTGAATATTTGAGAAAATATTCAATAAGTCAAAATTATAATATTCGTTTGTGAGGAAACGAATTTTCCATCAACTAAAAGAATTAAATGATTTTCAAAATAAAAAAATTGATAGATTGGATAATTTAATTATCACTTAAATTACCACTCTAACTTTCTTTTAGGGAAATTGTATTGGATGTATTTTTTTTCATTAAATAATTATAAATATAAATAAATTTTAAAATATTTTCATATAAATATTCATTAATATAGTATTATAATAAAGTATTAGTAATTTTTTTAAAAGTGATTATATTTATAATTATTTTCAATATTTGACTAATCTTTCCTTTTGTTTTATTTTAGTTTGTGAGCTCTAAAAAAAATTAATTTTAATCTCTAAATTTTGTAGGTTTGTTTTATTTTGATTCTTGAATTTTCAAATGTTGATTTCAGTTTTTTAAATTAAAATTGATTTAATAATTTTAATACAAGTAAATTAAATATGTAATCTTTCAAAATATATATATATATATATTAAATATGTAAGGGCGGTAATTTAAAAAAAAAAAAAAATTCAATAAAGATGAATCTAGGAACTAAGATCCAACGTATCAAAATGGAACAAATTTAACTAAAATTAAACATTTATAATATGAAACAAAATACTAAAATGATATTTTAAGTTTTTAAGCTTTAATTATATGAACTAACATATAATTTGAAAATGTAACAGGTACATAGAGAAGGCAGGGGATGTGGGGTGCTTCAGCTGGAGATACTCGACGGCGGTGAAGCAGGCGGAGCTGAAGTGGGCGGAGAGAGGCCCTCGCCGGAAAGGGGAGAGAGCACCGCCGCGAGGGTACGGCGGAGGTGGCGGTGGGATGAGCATGATGACGTCAGCAAGCCAGAGCCCATGGGCACCACCGTCCACGACCAGCGTGGATGTTTCCGCCGTTTACAGCTCCCGTTTCGCCGTCGTGTCGTCCCCCCATTCTCCGGCTCACCGCCACCATTTACCGTTTTAGACTTCTTCTTTTCTTTTCTTTTCTTTTTCTTGTTTTGCAAGTTTCGTCTTCTTTTCTTTGTTTCGTTAATTCTATATATAATTCATAATTCAATTTCTTGTGATGGCTCCATTTTGTTTAGTTATATGGGGAAAAAATAAATGGATTTCATGTGCCGTCTTAGCCACATGACAAATCATTATTTAGAGTTGGTAGATTCAAATTTATATAAAACCAATTAAAGTTGACTCAAAATTAGTTCTTTATTATAGGCCATTTATCACGAGTTTGGCTTAATCGTAAAATGTCATTAGTTTAATTTAGGGTAGTTTTTACTTAAGAATCTTGACATTCAAATGTTATTTCATATAAAAATAATTGAAATGCGTGAAGAGAGGAGAAGAGAAAAAGATGAAGCACAAATGGAATGATTAATACTTGTTTTGAACTTTGAAAATTGGTGTTTTAACGAAGAGATATTACAAAAATCTTATTTGGAGATTGATGTTTATATATATATATTATTGTAATTACGGCATATTTGTATCAATTTATAAATTTAATACATTTTATTTGATATGGTTGAGAATCAAATGAAGTTTGATATAACATTTGATAAGATGTTGAAAGAGAGTTTGAGGCGAGGTTATGATGTATTAAAAACGAACAAAATGTTAAGAATTTCCTTCCTCTCCTCTCTCCAACCCCAAAATTCAATCACCTCTTAAGTAATTATCATAAATTTAACTCATAACCATATTAATTTATATAATATGAACATAATATCGTCACAACAATAGTAACTTCGATAGATGTGAATATATATATATATATTAATAGGTCAAAAGAAACAAATATTCCGTCACATTTTAAATGACTTAATAATTACATTGTGGTAATGAAGAAAATGTGAGTTTTGAATTTTTTTTAGAAAAATTATAATAGATGACATATTTAAACAAAATAATTACAAATGTAGTCAAATTAATATATTATTATATATTATTAATACAATATTGTATGTTATTAATTATATTATTAAATTATTAATATTTATAACTATGTTTGTTAATTTTTTTTTTTTAAATAACTATATTCATAATTATTTTGTGAATTTAATAGTAAGTTTACTTTTTTATTAACTTAAATTATATATATAATAGAAAATATTAAAATTGAGATTTGATGAAGAAAAAGAGGTGGCGGATGGGAGACAAATGGCTGGCACTAAACCAGCGCCATCTTCCTCGAAACTACCGTAATATCGCAAATGCAAGATCCGGCGCCAAACCCCAACTCCGATCACTCCATCTCCGACAACAATGCTGCAACTCCCAACCCTCATCTCCCTCCGCCGCCGCCGCCGCTGTCCGCTTCCACCAGACCTCACCACCGCCGAGCCCACTCCGAACTCACATTCCGCTTCCCCGATGACATCATGGATCTCTCTTCCTCAGATCCCTTCAACGCCGGATCCGCCGCCCTAGCTCTCGACGAGATCGGATCTGAGGACGGCCTTCTGTTTTCCGCCTTCATTGATGTCGACAAGCTTGGCTCTGGCACTTCTGCTGATTTTGAAGCTCAGAACCAGAACAATCCTAGACCTAGGCATAGATACAGCAGCTCTGTTGATGGTTGTGCTTCTACTAGTGTGTTTGGGGATGTATTGGACGCTAAGAAAGCGATGCCTCCTGATAAATTAGCTGAGCTTTGGACTCTTGATCCCAAGCGCGCCAAAAGGTCACTCACTCACTCTCTCTTGCTTTTTTTCGTTTTTCATTCTTGGTTCAATTGATTACTGCTTTCTGCTGTTGAGATTTCTTTACTTGTTAATGGATTGTTAATTCTTTATTCTCCGCTTGCTGAATGAAACTCGACCTTTTTCTGCTTCTAAGGGATTTGGAAATAGATCCCTCAATTTTACTGGGTGGACTCGAATCTGCTCATAATAATGTAAGAGTTTCCACACCAAAAACATGTAGGAAGAAAATAGAAAATATCAAGTGAACAATTGGTAAACTAGATTCTAGGGAAGAGTTGAGAAGGGAATCTAGAAATGGTTTGAAAGTGAGAGTATGTAAAGAGTCTAAGTCCAAATCCTGCAGTTAGTCAGTCGTGTTAGAGAAGTGGAAACAATGAACTAGACAAACGAGAAATCTAAAAATTATCATATGGGTATGTAATAGCTCTGCCTTTTCTTTTTTTGATATTCATGAGTATTTGTGACAGCTTACGCCCACTTTGCATTTTCTCACGAGATATATCGTCTGACCTAGATGTCATCATGGATTGATCCCATAATTGTCTGACCTCCAAGACCCTTGACCACCAGATCAATCTACGATGGTTATAATTCTTGACTTCTTACTATAAAACCTCTCTTATGAATCTCATTCAAGACAATGCTTTTGTTCATTCTCATCTATGCTAGGTGATTTGGAAAAGGTAGAAATGACGGTAAAAGAAAAACTAAGATTTGTTTTCTTGTGAGAGTATTCATTAGGCAGAATTTACACTTAAAGATAGGATCCAGAGGAAGCTTTCTACTTTTCTATCTCTACTCTAATTAGTTCCACCTATGCAAGTCTAATGATGAAACTCATAACCATCTTTCCTTTCTTGTCGTTATGCCCGGTGGTTCTGGTGTATTATTTCCATATCCTTTGAACATCTTGACATCATTCGTTGCCCTTTCGAAAGACAAGGACTTTTTCTTTTTCGTCTGTTTGGATGGAGAGGGATGGTTTTCTTTTTTGAGGTTTTCTGGGAAACTTTACTTTTTCGTTGTGCTGCAAATGGAATTATCATGAAGATTTCTTTTCACACTTGTTGGTAGACCTTTTGGTAATTTCTTTAGGTTGGGGTCTTTCCCTTTTTTTCCTTTCTATTAATAAAATTGTTTCTTAGGAGAATCTAAAGGAGCTTTTCATGGAAATAGAAGTTCAAAGAATGGGAAAACGTAATAACGGAAGATTTTGAAAAGTTGTGTGGGAGATTGAAAGACAAAGCATAGAGGAAAAAAACATGTCGCCTTCCATATTTGCTCCAAAAGAAAACTATTAATCTCTCATTTTCTGTAACCATCATAGGTTGGTCTAGTGGTCAAATAAAAGTTTTGAAATCATAAAAGACTCTAGGGAATTGGTTCAATCCATGGTGCCACCTATCCTAAAAAATAATTTTATGCGAGTTACATTGGTAACATATATAGTAGAGTCGGGCCATTATTCTGTGAGAAGTTAAGGTCGACATAAGTGTGCTTTTATATTAAAAGAATCTCTCTTTTCCTATAGTCCCCCTTTTTGACGATACCCTCAAGACATGAATTCAAGGACATAGGCAATCACTTCTCCTTAAAAGTTGACTTCCAACATTCATATATTTAGGTCTGCAAACAGTACTTTTTTAGCTTGCTTTGCCTTTCGTTTCTTCTCTATATACGCCTCACTTCCATATTATGCAATATTCTGGAAGGAAGAAGAAGAACCTTCAAGGAACTCCTAGGAAATGCTTAACTGTGCTCATGAGTTGTGGGCACAGAATGACGCATGGCAGTAAATACTAAAACCACACTGTCTAAAAGAGCATCTTGGAATGATTGTGATGTGGGGTAGGTTGAAAAATTACAACCTTATCCACTTGCCCCTATGATCTACACACCTATTCAGTCAAATTTTTGCCCTTAAATATCTTTATAGCTTTTCACTTTTGCATGGATAAAATAAATTGAAGACATATAATAATTATGCGTGGCAACTTTTTGGTTGTCTATTTTAATTATAGCATGTTTTAGAAATATTTCATCAATAGCAGAATTTTAGACATTTTTTTACATATTCTAATTCTACCCTTCACAATCTCTTGATTGAGACTATCTGCTGCACTGACTGTCTCTGTCTCCGACAATGATTGAAGATTGTCTATGACATTGATTGAAGATTGTATGTGGCATTGATTGAAGACTGTTTGTGGCATTAATTGAAGACTTTTTAGTACATTAATTGAAGACTATATGTGCACTGATTGAAGACTAAAGTTATCGGGCACATAAACTATTTCATCTTTTTACCAAGCCCGTCCCAATTTTCACGAATTTCTTCTAAAAAGTTGTTATTCATAGATTGTTTTTGGTTTTTTTATCATACATGAAAATCCCCTAACTAATAAGTTACCTGACATGCCTTCATTTTAGCATTCCGCACTTTCAAGCATCTTCATCTAGGAAATCTGTTCTGAGTCGTTCCTCATGTTATACCTGTATAGGATTTTGGCCAATCGACAGTCTGCTGTCCGTTCTAAAGAGAGGAAATCACGATACATACAGGAGCTTGAGCACAAAGTTCGGACCCTTCAAACAGAGGCGACAACTCTTTCAGCTCAACTCACGCTCTTCCAGGTCTGTGTTGCTAATAAATCAAAGTCAAGCTTTCACCTTTAAAAGCTTTTGGTAGTTAATAAATCAACATAATTTCAACTCATTTTGAAAGTTTAATACCGATTAAGTAGTATTTGTCTTCTAGTTCCTTTCGTGGCTTGCATTTTAATGTCAAGAAACAAAAGTGTTTCATGGTTTTGTGAGATGCATCTACTTCTAATTTCTTGTTGTTTGAGTAGCTGAACTGTAACAGATTGGTCCTCATTCTCATAGTCATAGCCATAACTTTATACAATTTGAAAAGTTATGCACGTTGAAGTGTTTTCAATAAGAAATAAAGCTAAATGCAGTATAATGCATCCGTTCACTGTTAAGGGAAAAAAAAAAGACAAGATTTTGATCTGATCAACACTATTCACAACTTCATAAGCAAAAAAATTCATACAGAAATGCTTCCTCGCGTTCTTTTCCCATGCCCCTTTCTCGTCAAGTCCAGCCCCATCTTAAGAATATATAGCCTTTCATGTTATCTAATTTAGTAATAAACATGAAGAATAACCCAATTCTATATTTTCTTTTACTTTTTTGCACAGAGGGATACAGCTGGTCTTGGTACTGAAAATACAGAACTTAAATTCCGGTTGCAGGCTATGGAACAACAGGCTCATTTGCGAGATGGTAAGCACTTGCAACTTGGTAGATCACTTGTATCGCACAAACTCGAAGACGTTTCCCTGCTATCTTACCTTCTTCAGAAATCCATTTTATCACTTCACACATCCTCACTTTCATAATTATGTTATATTTTTTTATATCTGAGAGTGTCGAGGCAAGCTTACGCTCACCTCGATTATTCTCACGAGACATACTTCCTTACACTCCAACACTTAGATGTCAATAAAATTGTAAAAAAATATTTTCTAGGTAGGTGACCCAAGGATTGAACTCGTGATTGTTCAATTTCATTAATATAATTGTCCCAAGGGGTGGCGTGATAGTCGAACACTTGGGTTTTGAAGGTGTGCTTTACTGCTTCCCTCAAGGTCTCAGGTTCGAGTGACATTAATTTGTAGACACTTTCCATGTCTCCATTCCTTCAATATCTCCTGGTGTCTGGCCTAGGGACAGATGTGGTTACCCCGGGTATAGTGGAGCAAAACTTCGATTTCCCGGTTTCCAAAAACAAAATCATTAATATAATTTCTGTGAATGTGCGACAGCTTTGAATGATGCACTAAAGAAGGAAGTTGAGAGGATCAAATTTGCCACTGGAGAGACATCAAACGCCTCCGATTTCTTCAACTTGGGAATAATGCCTCAAATGCCATATTTAGCATCGAGTTTCTTTCCCCTTCATCAGCAACCAGTTTTAGCTAGCACCCACAATATGCAGTTGCCATCAAACATGTCAATGCATCATCAGTTGAATACACATCGATTCGTTGATACTATGCAGAGCGATCCTCTCGGTCGATTACAGGGTCTCGATATCAGAAGCAACAGATCTCCTTTGGTGAAACCAGACGTGCCCTCTCTGTCTACCAGCGAAACTAGCGCCACATTTTGATACACACTGATGTAACTGACCTGCTGCTGACTTGCCCATTGCTATCAAGTATAGTGTTCATAGCTCTACTTTAGAGAAATTATTAGATTGTTCTTTTGATTTGCATTAATTCTTAATTGTTTATCCTTTTAATTTATCCCTCCAAGTTCAACTAGTAAATGCACTTTTTTTTTGGATCTGAATAGTTCTACAGACTTTTAGGTTTGAATAAGGGAATGCAATATTTCTGGTGCATCAAAAAATGTTGGAATTTTGGTTGCTGTAATGCAAGATTAATGACCATTGCCTTCTTATATCTACATAGATAGTAGATATTTCATGTTATCTTAGTTTATTAATTGTATTGAATTTATTTAATCATAGTGATCAATTATGTACTTTTTCTCAACTTATCAACTTCTAGTATGATGTGTTACTTTTCACAATACTCATTTATGTCAAAATGAGCGTAGTTCGACTGGCATAAAAGTTGTAATGTCAACCTTAAAGATCAAAAGTTTATATCCCAACTTGCATATTGTCAAAAAGTTTCATTTATGAGAAATTTTATAGTTGGACATTGAATTAAAGTGAATCTAAATGTTTTTATTATAAACAGACAAATGAAAATAACATAATGAGGCTTAGAACTATATTTGAAAATGTTAGATCAAAATCCAACTATGCCTAAACATACAAAATCCTTGTTGTAAAATTATCTCAAATCATTGCAGTTCATAAACCTATAAGTGAAAAAGCATTCTAACCCAACATTAAACATCCAAACTCTTGCTGATCTGAGTAAAGTTTAATTGGTTTAAGCTTATACTTTAGAGATTAGATAGTATGCCATATGAGAATAGTCGAGATGCACATAAACTTATCTATACACTCACGAATATAAAAAAATATATATATATGTTAAATGTTCGAAACTCTCCGTCCACAACTAAAAAAGTATATACACAAACTCAATCTTGTAACAATAACAAAAACTCTAATCTATAAATCATACACAAATTCTCCAATTTAGTCACGAAACTTAGAAAAGCAAATCCAAGATATCATTCCAAGTGTTAGAACAATTTTTTTTTAAGGCATGATGAATTTCAATTTAGATGCCAAAATGTACAAAAATCAGAAAATAATAGCTCATCAAAACAGTTCCAACACAACAACCATAACTTGGAATCCACCTCAATTTTTACTAAATTCAGGACCTTAATGAGGATTTGTTAAGCCAAAGTTTTGCTTCTTAGGGAAACCTTAAACATTCATCAACCATCATAATGTTATATTGGCATTGCCAAATGCCAAGTGTTTATTTTGATATCTTATGTACATGTGTCTGTGTATAAGTGATAGCCAGTTTGAGTGTTTTTGTTCTCTACTTTGGTCTCAAGGAAACCACATTGAATCTTTTCCTCTTTTTGGGTTTTAATTAGAATATTAAAAGAAAAATTGAGTGATTCAAACTAAATTAATCCAACTATTTCATATAATTTAAACACTTTAGAGTTGGACAAATTTTATAGCCTAAGCAAATAAGTCTAAAAAGTTTATTACCCCAATCCAGCTCATCTCATAAATATGTGAAAGAATTTATATAAGATTCTATATTCAATACCATTTTCTGATCTCCAATTGATATGATCACAACATTTGTGTAATCATTCTAGAGTGACTTAATGGTAAAAAAGAGTTTTGTAGTACATAAAGTAATGGGTTAAATCCATAGTGGCCACCTACCTAAGAATTAATTTTTTAATGATGATATTGATTGGAAATCAAAGCATAGTGAAATATTCATAAGAATGTATCAAAATGGAAATTAAGTTTATAAGTAATATCTATAAAATATCATGGAGTGATCAATATTGTAAGGTTAGAAAATATATCTAATGATATTAGTAAATAAAATCACTTCAATCTATAATAATTATTTATCTAAAAATCCATTTCTTACCAATTTCTTTTCTTGATAATTAAATATTGTAAGGTAATGTATTTAGTGGTGGAGATTGTAAAGTAAATTTGAATGTATATAATTGAGATGAATGGTGAGTGCCACACTTTTGTCCACGTCAGAGTTTGTGAGAAACTTGTGGCTAACATAGGAACTGAAATCCTATAAACCAATCCCTCTCACAAATCTTTACTCTCCCAATCTCTTCTCATCTTGAAATAATCATAAAGAATATACCCAAATATTATTTTAACCTTTTTTTGGTTTTTTTAAGGGAATTTCCGGCAATTTTTTTTATGTTTATTTTTTTATTATAACAGTTTTTAGAAATATTTCATCTATATGAAAGTCTGAACTTTTTTTTGCATACTTTAATTTTATTTTTTACAATATCTTGATTGAAAACTCTCTAGATTTCATCTCTATATATATATTATACATGAAAAATCTTTTTTTTAAAGTTCAACCATAATTAATGATGAAAAATTTGAATTCATTACTTTTTAATCATATAGCACATATCAAAAGGAGTAGCGCTTATATGACATTTTATATGACCAAGTAATATGAGATTATTAGTTTGAATCTTCCTACCTCGTATTATTTTTGTTGAATTCAAAAAATCATTCAACAAGTTTATTTCAATTAAATTATACTCACCATAGCTTAAACTAGTTCAAGGTTAAATTTTAGACAATATTTTCCAATATATGAAGCTAAAAATTAATTATTATTCGATTTCAATGGTTGTGTGTCTAACATTTCACCACCTATACATGTTCATAGGAAGATGATATTTTCAAGGATTCCAAACAAAAATTGAAAGGTGAAGATAGTTTCAAAAAATATGAAAGGAGACGATAATTCCAAAATTTGACAATTTTTGAAATACAAATAGAATTTCGTTCCAATGTTCTTTTCTAAGTCAAACTTAAATATAATCACCGTTTGAATCTACTTTTTTTTTTATTAAATTAAAGAATGTACTTTAGCAGTCAAAAGGATAATAAAAAAATTAAAAAATGATATGTTGAATTTATGATGATCACTTACTTATGAATTAATTCTTTATAAATTTTATTAACATCGTACGATCAGGTGAAATGTCTCATACCAATAATTGAAGTGTGTGTAAACTAACCAAGACACTCACGTATTTAAAAAAAAAAAAAAAAAAAGTAATTAAATAAAATCCTAAAAATTATGATTAGGAGAAGGGTCCCTAAAAGGATGAGGACAGGTTGAAGATAGAGGCTGCAAATGATTATAGATAAAGGCGTGTGTTCTATCCGCCAATCACAACGCAAAGAAATCACAAAATCTTCAATTCTTCAAATTTTCTAAATTTCTCCACTTTCTGATCCCAAATCCCTAATACCCCAATTCCCAAAACAGCTCAATTTTTTTGTTTTTCTACCCACCAACTCTTACTTTTTGCATTTCGTCCCATTTCACGAGCTTCACCATTTTGGTTGAAGAACAGCCCAGACCCCATTTCAATCCATTTGGCCTTTCTGGGTTTTGGGATTCCTTTCAATGGCTGTTTCAACCACTTTTTCCGGTGCCAAATTCGAATCCCTTTTGCTTAAATCGCCCGCAACCTCTACTTCGACGAAGGGTTCTTCTTCTTTTCACCTTCCCATTTTCTGCAAATCCAATCGGAGCAGGAGATTTCTGTTTCTGAGAAATGGGGTTTCGTTTTTGAGCCCTGTAAGGTGCGAGGTTGCTTCTTCTTCTGATGTTTTGGTTCAGAATGATGAAATTGATCGAGCTAAATCTCCTTCCAATCTCTCTGCGCTTGAACAGCTCAAGACCTCTGCTGCTGACAGTACGTATTTCCCATTTTTTGTAATTTCTGTGTTGTTATGTAAGAATCGTAAACAACAATTGAGAATAAGCACACCCGAGACAAGTTCTTGTGTTAACTAATTACACCGACGGAGTAGAGAAACCTTTTTATTAGTAGACATTTCAACAATGTGTTTCTGAAAGACTTTTCTTATGCTTCAATATGCTTTAGGATTCTAGTCGTCATTTGTAGTTCTGAAATTCCTAATTCTGTTTTTGGTTGTTTGTATCTGTTTAACTTCCTTAATTAGCTTTTGGGTATCTGTTTGAATTTCTATATAGAAATGCTATATGATGGGAAGATTGAAAAGGATGTCCAAACTTGAGAGCTTACTGAAATTTTGGTGTTTGTCTTATATGGAATTAGGATATACAAAGGAAAGAAGCAGCATTGTTGTGATTGGGCTTAGTATCCATACAACACCTGTTGAAATGAGAGAAAAGCTTGCCATTCCGGAGGCGGAGTGGCCTCGTGCCATAGGAGAGCTCTGTGGCTTGAACCATATCGAAGAAGCTGCCGTACTTAGCACCTGCAACAGGATGGAGATTTATGTTGTTGCTCTATCTCAGCATCGTGGAGTTAAAGAAGTGACTGAATGGATGTCTAAGGTTTCATCTTTCTCTTTCTTTAGAGTTTTGGATGCTGAAAGATTGGTGTTTATCTATAAAGATTCATAATCCTAGTAGACTCCTTGTTCATGTTTGATTATGTCTTGGGCTTTTGTTTGCTCTTCTGTTTGATTTTATGTTTTTTCAAGCATATCCATGTGTTAGCTTTTATATTTACACAAGTTCTCTTGGTAGTGGTTGCAAAAGTGGGCTTAGGTCAATAGTAATTGGCATGTATTCTCGACCAAGAGGTTGCAAGTTCGAATTTCCGAACTCTCAAATATTGTTGTACTAAAAAACGTCCGTGGTAGCTATTTTGGTATGATTAAATATCTTGTGTTGCTTTATGTTGATTGATATGGATAGATAGTTGTTACTTTGTGTGAGATTAGCGAACAGTCACTACTATAGAAAGATTAGGAAAGGATTGTATGATATTCACTCTTGAACTTGTGTTCAGTTTAATACTTTGCATCTTTCGATTCAGACGAGCACCAGTGAAGAACATATTTTCAATTTTGATTGATGTTTTATAAGAAATGAAATTGTAAGAATAGATGGTTAAGTTCTTCTTGCTGTTATTTTCAGACGAGTGGAATCCCAGTTTCGGAGATTTCCCAGCACCGGTTTTTACTGTATAACAACGATGCTACACAACATATTTTCGAAGTTTCAGCAGGACTAGACTCTCTTGTCTTAGGAGAAGGCCAAATCCTTGCTCAGGTTAAACAAGTTGTCAAAGTTGGACAGGGTGTTGCAGGATTTGGAAGGAATATTAGTGGGCTATTCAAACACGCCATCACGGTGGGTAAGCGGGTAAGGACGGAGACTAATATCGCTGCCGGAGCTGTTTCTGTAAGTTCTGCTGCTGTAGAATTAGCCTTGATGAAGCTTCCTGAAGCCTCGCATGCCACTGCCAGAATGATGGTGATTGGAGCTGGTAAGATGGGAAAGCTTGTGATTAAACATTTGGTAGCTAAAGGCTGCACAAAGATGGTTGTTGTGAATCGGTCCGAAGAGCGAGTCGCAGCCATCTGCGACGAGATGAAGGATGTCGAGATTATCTATAAGCCGCTCACTGAAATGCTTAGTTGTACTGCCGAAGCGGACGTGATATTTACCAGCACTGCTTCTGAAAGCCTTTTGTTTACAAAGGAGCAAGTTAAGGATCTCCCCCCTGTTGGACATGATGTTGGGGGCTTAAGGCTTTTCATCGATATCTCGGTTCCTCGAAATGTCGGAGCATGTATCAATGATCTAGAAGATGTTCGAGTTTACAATGTCGATGACCTTAAGGAAGTAGTTGCTGCAAACAAGGAGGATCGGCTTCGAAAAGCGATGGAAGCACAATCAATTATCACTGAAGAATCCAAGCAATTTGAAGCCTGGAGGGACTCGTTGGAGACGGTTCCAACAATCAAGAAGCTAAGGTCCTATGCTGAAAGACTCAGAACTGCAGAATTAGAGAAATGTCTATCAAAGATGGGTGATGACATCCCGAAGAAAACTCGACGAGCTGTGGACGACCTTAGTCGAGGTATAGTTAACAAGCTGCTTCATGGTCCTATGCAGCATTTGAGATGCGACGGCAGCGACAGCAGGACTTTAAGCGAGACGTTGGAGAACATGCACGCTCTAAATAGAATGTTCAGCCTCGAGACCGAGATAGCAGTGTTGGAACAGAAGATCAGAGCTAAAGTAGAACAAAACCAAAAGTAAGCACTCTTACACAAAATTCTCATCCACAGCTCAAAATAAGAGGAAAGCTCCTCACCTCGGTCCCGTCATAATTTCGAATCTGTAGGTAAACGTCATTAATCTCTCTGTGGGAACTTTTCTTTTGATGATTCTGGTGAAATCTGGTCCGTCATTCCTCTCCATGTTGGCTTGTTCTTCCTTTTGAATTCAGCTATTGTAGCAGAAAACATTTGAGGTAAATCCTGTACCAAGTTAGTGTAATCTGTATCTTAAATGTGGTTAATTTTTGTAATTAAGTTACTGATTTTCAATATATAGAGATAATCCTTGATTCTTCTGTGATATCTCTTGCTGCTTCTTTGCTTATTCATGATCAAATCATTAATTAACCAAACTTGTGATGTTTCAGCTGTATGTGAAAGTTGTTTGCTTATATGTTTATGAACAAATCAACTTAGAAAATATAAAACTATATCAAACTAGTAAATTTTATGAAATTGAATCAGACTATACAATATTTATGATTGTTGTATAGTGTTTAGGCTCTGCAATTTCTTTTTTTTTCTTTTTTCTTTTTTATTTTTTGAAAGAGGCTCTGCAAGTTCATTATCCAAAAGAAACTATGAATTAAATTAGTGAGATGTACATTTATATATTCTGACAGGGCAGTTGAGTTAATTTATGTTCAGAATCAGAATCTAAAGCATTTATGAAGAATTGAATGAACCTTTCCCTTTCTGTAATAAAACTGGCCATGATCTTGGAAATACAATAGTTTCAGTGTCATCATGTGCCTTTTTTTTTTAATTATTATTATTAATTTCTTTTTCTTTTAAAATATGATCACATGGGCAGATCCAGAAGAACAGAAAATTAGTAAATTTTAATGAGTTTCAAGTTCCAATTTTCATGTGAAGATTTCTTTATAGAAAAGTTCTCTCTCATTTTACTAACCACGTTTATCTAAATGAAAGTATCTTAATCTTAATCTCTATCATTTCTTTTGGATTTTCTTGACACCATAACATTATAGGATCATAAAAAAGTAATGGGTTTAAAGCATCTCAAAGAAAATTGTTGTTGAACTAAAAAAATGTAAAGAATGTATTATTATAATTATTAATAATAATAAATAAAGTTAAATTATATCTTTAGTCGAGTGATGTCCTTAACTGTGCCTTTGGGTCATCGTGACACTTCTGCTATGTAGGCCCATGGGCTTTACACTAATGGGCCTTGAATCATGGACCTCATTGGGTTTATACACATAACAATAAATAATTATTTTCTTCGTGAATAATAATAATAATTTTGATATTTAAAAAATAATAAGTAAAATAGTATTTAACTAATATGTTTTGTTTTTTTGTCTCTGGCGAGAGAACTAGCGCAACCGACATAATTATATACTCAAGATTAAGAGGTCATAAGTTTAAATCACTATCAATCATTATGATTCAATTCAAAAATCATTATATATAGTGTTTTTTATTTTATTTATGTTATTATTGTACCTTTAAACTTTTAGTTCATTTGTGTTAAAAAAAAAAAAAAAAAGCACAAACCAACCTCACAAGAATTGTTACAATTAAATGATTAGCTGTATATTATAAAACAATTGAAATTGGTAGCAACTAAATTCATCAATACTCTTAGAGCAACCATAATCAGGTTCAATTGCAACCATTTCAAAACTATAACAAAGATAGACTACTCAACTCAAATTTTCAGCCTTGCATTTAAATATAACAAACACACCTATATTTCACATGCAATTTTTGGATTTTCCTTCTTTTTCAAAATTAATTTTAAAAGGAGGAAATTATAATAAAATTGAATGGGGTATTGATTGAATCCATTCATTCACATGTTGGATAAAAGGAACACAAAGCTCCATCTTCCATCATGTTTGTTGATTGTATATTAAATGGATCTTTTCTCCCTTTTATGTCCCCTTAGGCTTGTGGTGGACCAATTGTTTGCAACCCAACTCAACTACCTTTCCCCATTCCCTACACTAAATCAAATTAATCTTATTGACTACATAACAAGTTATGGTACCTTCCTCTTAGGGCCACACAAACATGATATGGGTTTGGTCCATTCCTTCCATTCTTTGCCCACTCCAATGCTTCATAGCAAAGGAAAGTGACGTCTCTCTTAACGATTCAGACTAAAACGATCGATATTTGTTCGATGTAATTTGATCATGCATTTAATAGTTTAGAGAATATTTTCTAAATTGTAAGCATGATTTTTCTCATAGGTCAATTTTTTTATTTTTTTTTTTGGGTTAGAAAAAAAGTCATTTTCAAAGGCAAAAAGGAAGTAATGAATTGATATCAAATGCAAAGAATTTGATCTAAAAATGTCCAAGCAAGAATTATCGATTATTGCTTAGGATGGAAAATGCTTAAATGGGCATTTGAGTTGACGATATGATTATTAATAAATAGTGAATTATAATTATTGATGAATTAAACTGCATTCAAGTAATGATTAACATATCAGTTATTAATAACTATATTTGAAAGTGCATGGAAGTGTAAATGAAAAATAAAATGTTTAGGTGAGGATGAATTGGTAAATGCTAAATCATACAATAATGATTTATTGAATTGTACAATTTAGATGATAATCATTGTTCATTATCTAAATAACCATTATACAATCTTTAAACACCCAATAAACTATAATAAACAATTTATCTATTTTGTTTTTAGTGTTGCAAACACCTCCTAAAAGGGAGAAATTGTTAGTTGGATGATAATGATAATGATAATAATAATGGAAAATTTTTAATTGGAATAAACTTAAACAATATATCCATATACTAATGAAATTCAAAAGTGACAATGTCCATCACCAAAACCCACCAAATGAAAAATCATATGTTCATCATTTCATTCCCACTTTACCAACTCCCCTTCCTCATCATTGCATCATCACTAATGCAACCAAAAAAAAAAAAAAAAAAACTAATTCTCATCATCACATAATTATAATAATACATAATAAATAACAAAAAAGAGAGAAACTTTTCCTTGAATTGAGATGAAAAAAAAAGAGTCAACTTTTGTAATCCCAATTTCTTCTAATCTACATGCAAAAAAGACACATAAAATTACTAAAATGACAGTGGGAGTTAATGAAACCAGATGACAATTCAATCAATATCAAAAGCAAAAGAAGAAGAATTATAAAACTGTCACTCACTGCACTTTGGGACAAATCTCATTTAAATACTGTACTTTTCCCCAATTTCCCCTTTTCTTTTCTTTTTTCTTTTTTTTTTGGTTCCCTTTTTTGCAAAAATAACTCAATTCCTCTGTTTTCTAAAACCTCGCATTTTCAAAGCCGTGTAAATCCCCAATTTTACTCGTTAACGATTTTTTCATAATCGCCACTCTCGCCAGCTTTTCCGCCGCCCTCCACGCCGATGTCGGCGTCAGAGGATCTCCGTTTTCGTCCACAATCCCCGCCGCCGGGGCATTCTTTCCGCCGCCATCGCCGCCTCTCCTACGTGGCGTTTTTGTTGTAAATATTTGCTGTTGCTGATGTAATTCTAATTGTTGCTGCCTTCGCCAATGGAGTTCTGCCAGCTCGACTTCCACCTCACGCACGGACACGTCAGCACCATCGGATGCTGATTGGGTTAGTAATCCACGCGCCGACGCGAGTAATTGATGCGCGCTCGTATGATCGCCGTACTCGATTAATCTCCTTGATTCCGCCACAGCGCGTGTCGTTATGAACTTATTTCTTAGCCGTTCGATTTTCATACCCGATAATCGGACGGCTGAAAAGTTGAGTATGTTCTGTTCTCGGTTGTAGACTACTTCTTGCGTTGATGGGTCCTTGTAAAGGCACTGCATCGTCATCACGTGGTGGGGTCCAGCAACTGACGTGGGAATCTTGAACTCCACAAGTAATTCCCTTTCGTCCTCGGCGTATAAATCACCGAGCCGGACCGAACCCAAGCTGCAGACCGTGGGCCGGCCGGTGCATGAATAAATAGCAGAGATTACAGCTGGGGATGAACCGGTAGGGAAGCCGAGTTGAATTCGAAGGTCTTGAACCACAACACTTAATAAACCGCTGATGCATTTTTCAAAGGCATCCTCCTCCGGTTCTTGGTTGTATCTGCGTCCCTCTCCGAACCCAAATGCATGAATCGGGATCTCGATAAGGCCGAACCGGGATCTCGATAACTCGTGCCGTGGACCATATCGTTGATTCGAATCGGATAGAAGCATGATGGTAGAAACATGGTTTTTCTCTCGCCGGTCTTCTAATACTTTTGTGGCTTTTATCAAAGCTTCCCCAACGCTGGTTCCTTGGCTACAAACCAACGTGTCAACCACGCGCCGGGCGGCGCGTTGGCCATGAGCAGTCATTCTTATCAACGGCAACAACCGTTTTGCAGTGGCAGAGAAAGCCACGACGGCGAACCGGTCAGACGAGCCTAATGACGAAATTACCAGATGCAAAGCGCGTTTAAGCATTGTCAATTTGGCTCCGGCCATGTTTCCGTTCAAGTCAAGCACCGCCACTAAATCCACCGGCGCACGGCGGAATGGGCTTAGTAAATTGGTGGTTGCTCTGTTTCCGGCGAGCGGCGGCAGCGGTGCTTTCACTCTCAAAGCCACTGCGTAGGTCTCGTAAATGTGACCGGATGAAATCAACGCCATTTCAGGTAAGAGCCGGACCTGCACATTGGTCCTCTCTTTCGAAGATTTCACCGGCTTTGCCGGCTTTGGATAGGCAAAGAATCCTTGAAATTCTTCAAATTCGTCATTTTCCCCATTAACATTCTCTTCGGATTCCGGGATGGGAATAATCCGGCCGCCGGCGGTGGGGGACAAAAGCGGCTCGTCGTCATCGTACAATCTGAATTTCACCGGCTTCTCTTCTGGGTATTGTCGATTCCTGTCGTTCCTGGATTTATTCGCTCTCGGAGAAGAATCAATCATGGGTTTATCTTCAACAATCGATTTGGAATCATTTTGAGAAAATGAGCCCAGATTCTTATGAGCAGAAAGCAGAGGAACATCTTTCCATTCCTTGTTACAGACAGGGCAAATCAGATTTCCATGATTTCTTACATAATCGGCAATACAAGGAAAATGAAACACATGAGCACACTCCGCCGTGTAAATCGCCGTCCCGTGCCCCGTTTTCACACAACTCAAACAGATTCCACAGCTACTCTGTTTTCCAAACCCAAAAAACCCAATCAGTAAAAACCAAAACCCAAATATAAAAAACAGAGAATGGCTCAAAAAACTTACCCTGAACTTGAAGCTGTTCTTGAAGAGAGAAAGCTTAAGAGGAGAACGAGGGGAAGAAGGATTGGACCCCACAATTCCTCGTTGGGATTTGGCCGGAGCTCCGTCGGGTTTCTCGACGCCGTTTTGAGTGGTACGGCAACGGAGACCGGAGCGAGGAGTAGAAGGGTTGCTGAAGAAACCCAAACGAACGCAGCTTCTAGGAGTGGGATTCGTCGTCGGAGAAGAAGTGCTCTGTTTTCGAGCGACATTGTTGGAATTTGAATCTCGAGAAATGGTTGTACAAAAGGCTTTTCTCCAACCAGTACCCATTTTGGGGAAAATCCCAAAAGAACAATAAGAAACAGAGAGGGTTTGTTATTTTAATGAAGAAGAGAGATCTGAAGAAAAACAGAGCAATCGCATGGGGATTGGAAAGAGAAAGAAGACAATAAGATTATGGAACGGAGCTTTTTCTTTGGTTCTTTATAGTGGGCTTCATTTATTTATTTTTTCTAAATCAGAAAGGGTTTTTTTTCTTTTTTCTTCCACAAATAATATAAACGTAAAGAAAAAACTAGATTTTAGTTATATCTTACAGTTATGTTCAATTTTTTTTTATTGAATTTTGATTTTGATTTTATTTTAGTTTTTAAATTTTTAAAAGTTCAATTATAATGCTGTATGTTAAAAAAAATTAAAACTGATCTACATATTAAATATAAAAATCAATATTAATCAAAATTCATTCAATAATGTTAATAGTCTTAATATAATCAAAGATAAGTATGATCACATTATTAAAATTTATAGAAGAAGATGGTAAATTGTATAAAGAAAAATTAACAATTTTTTTTTATATTGACCAATTATAAGTTTTTTTTTTTTAAGTTTAGGAATCGGAACATAATAAACATCCAAGTTTAAACGATTAAAATTTGACTTTTGAAAATTTATGTACAACAAATGAACAAATGTCAAAGTCTATAGACTAATATTAAACTTTTGATAAATTAGGGACCAAAATAAAATAAGTGTCAAAGTGTGACCATAATAACATTTTTACCAAAATTCTATACACATAAAAAAAAAAGTTAAAATAATCAAATAATAAGCTCATACAAAAAAACTATTTAATCGAGTTTATTTTTTCTTAAATTCAAATTGGAAATGTGGATCACAAACTATACGTGGATAATATTGTTTTTAAATAAATAAGAGATAAATATAAATTTTTTTTTTTGAATACATGTATTGGGAGAGGAGGACCAACATAGAAGGCGATAGCGTTCTCATATAATATGAGAGTCAGATACCGATTTTCGGACTCGAACTTATGACAGTGGAGTTGAAATAGATTAACACCAATCAAGATAACCAATTACGCCACGGCTCATTCGATAAATATTGATTTTTTAAGATTGATCTTGTTATTAGGTGAATTACACATCATGTATTAGCCATAGATGAGTTAATGTTTAACTTGGCTTAATTAAGGGTTAGT
>JBBMKA010000005.1:79476-110209 GCA_037833695.1 Sechiopsis laciniata
TATATATATATATTTATATTTAGATATTGCAAAATACTTTTTAAAAACCACTCCCCTATTTTCAAATAATAATTTTTTTTCCATGACGATCGACAAATTGTTAGTCTATTCCCATCCTTCGATCATCCACAACCTGTAGAATTTCAATCCTTGGAGGAAACACGAACGAGCCGTTATGTTATGCCACTTTCATCATCTATCAATTTTGGTCATTTAAACCCACGAAAATTCAAGTCCATGGAATAAGAATACAGACACAACAATGGAAGTCACGTTGTTTATGTTTGCATTCAATGGAGTATGACTGTGAATTTCGTTCGTCAAGAAGATAGCAAATAGGAATCATGAGAAAGACCTAAGACTTCTATGGCTTCAACCGAAGTAGGGGCCCACGCCAAGTATGTACAAATTTATGGAGTTGCATCGATATGAGGTCCAGAGATATACCAGTAATGGGTTGTTGAAACTAGCAAGTCGGATTTTACGTATGAGTATATACATAAATGTTGGTTCCAACGGGCGACGAAGGTGAAGGGACTGACATGGGTCACTCTGAGTTATTAATTTTCTGCCATTTTCGATTAAAGAGATCAAATCCCACTTGACTTGATCTACACGCGTGAGAGGGTATTTTTGTATTTTTTTTGTTTAGTTTTAAATAAATCTACCTATTATTTTCTTTTAACAAACAGAATTAATAATATCTTTAACTAATTTTCTATTATTTAAAAAAAATTAATTTCGAAAATTTATTAGAAAGAATCGAATTTCAAATATTCAAGATATTAATTAAAACATTACTAATTAAAAGGTCATAATGGTCATTTGTATTTTAAGTATTTATTTTATTTATGTCTGATTTAATCTTTTAGATATTTATTTTAACTATTCAAATCCGTAGACATTCGTTCAAGTTATTTTGGAAAATTAGACATTTGTCTATTTAACCCTATCTCATATCCATACTACGAGCTAGTGGGCTCCTATGAGAGGGTTTATATCCCATTTAGTTAGGATTGATGCGTTACAGTTTTGAAACTTGTCGAAATTCATTTATAATTAATTAATGAAAATTGAATATTTTTCCAATAATCTCGATCGAGTTATTTTAAACAAATTTTGATTAATAAGTGCGTGCATGATAATGACCTCATAATGAACTAATTGGAAATTTGGGGTCATTAGAGAATAGCTACGGTAAAAAAGAAAAATAGTAGCTACTAATTTTCTTGACAAAATAATTAAATTCTATGCTTTTGTTATTTTGATTTGCAAACGTTTTGGTGCTATTTCTCTTCTACGTTCCATTTCTCGCTTGTCATAACAAGAAGCCTTCTTCCTTCTCCATTAAAGCTGAACAACACACTGCTCAATTCAATTCTCTGCATTTTGTATGTTACAGATATTCTCCTACCGCACCGCTTCTCAATCCCTCATCTGTCTCTCCGCGGTAATGCCTGTTTCTTTTTCCTCACTTTTCTCTCCACCTAGCAGATCTGCGCTTTTCACCACCAATTTTTCTGTAGATCGTATTCACTGTATTGTTTAATCAATGCTTTGTTGTTTAATTCACGATAACGAATGAATTACGCTCGAATTTGGTGATTGTTGATGGATTTCTATTTGTTCAGCTAGCACCGCCATATTGACGGTGGTGAGTGGAATTGCAGAATCCAGATCGAGACTTGAGGAACCGGAAAATGAGTGACGGCCAGAAGTTCCAGCTCGGGACCATCGGCGCGTTAAGTTTGTCGGTGGTTTCGTCTGTTTCGATTGTTATATGCAACAAGGCACTTATTAGCACACTCGGTTTCACATTCGGTGAGTTGCTAAGTAAACCTTGATTTTACTTGCGCCCTCTCATTTGCATCTACTTTGAATGGATTCTATGAGCATTATTTGACGTATCTTATTACCCTCCTCCCAATCGAGGCACGATCATTTGACTTTTCTAAGAATTTGAGATCTACTAGGATTCTAGGCTCCGGCATCTTCCATCAATATTTTATTTGGTAGACTTAGGTCGGTGTATTCTTGATCGAATACTTCAAGCTGATCACAGAAATTTTGTTTGTGCTTTCAATTTTCCTGCAACAGAAGTGCAATTACTATGGTCCAGTTTCTTGTTTTTGAAATTTTAGCTTATAGTTATGCGTTCCATCTTTCTTAAATGTGAATAGTAATCAAATTTCAACGACTAAAATAAGCTGGTGGAAGATTTTTTTTTTTTTTTTTTTTTTTCTCAAATTTTGATTTGATTTTTAAAAACATAGATAAGATGTAGATATTGAAGAAAAAACATATGGTGAACTAGTTATTGTAGACTTAAATTTCAAAAATCAAAGAAACAAGATTGTTATCAAACGGGGCCTACTGTTTCGAATTTCCATTCTATTTAAACTTTGAGTATTATTCACTTTCATCTTGTGTAAAAAATTATTTGAAAATGTCAAATTTATCCTTATCTAACTTAAAGCTTTTGGGTCTATTAATAATTTAACGTGATATCCTGTTAGGAGGTCTAGTTTTAAATCTTTGTATGATCATTTACTTCATATTAATAATTGATTTGTAAGATAAGATCTTCTGAATTAAGATTAACACGAGAAGATGCATGTGAAGAGGAGTGTTAAAGAGCAGGCCGAGAAGACTCAATTTATCCATACTCATATCTTGGTAATAAAAGAAACTTAGTGTAGGCCTTTCAGCCTGTGAGCTAGTCTTTTTTGTGTTTTTTCTGATTATAACATTATTAAATTTTAGTACAAAATGATTTAGCATATCACATTATCAACTTATCACATACCTCCAGACAAATAGTAATCTTCTGAAGCTAGATCAATATATAGTTATGTTAATTTTATCACGAGAAGTGCAACCCTCCCTTTCTGTCTACTTATTTGGCCAAACTATGAGCAGAAGCTACCTGATGATACTTGGCTCTGTCTTTTGTATCTGATCTAATACATTTATGGAACTTGGTTGATGCGCAGCCACTACATTGACAAGCTGGCATCTGCTTGTTACATTTTGTTCCCTTCATGTTGCACTTTTGATGAAACTGTTTGAACATAAGCCTTTTGATGCAAGAGCTGTTATGGGATTTGGAATACTAAATGGAATCTCAATTGGGCTTCTAAATCTTAGCTTGGGCTTCAACTCTGTTGGTTTCTACCAGGTAAAATCACATTTGTGAACAGAACGTTCTATCTTTCATATGGTTTTATAATTTATCCTCTTTTAGTAAGATGCGATGTCAATTGCGAAATCTTTAGACCATTTGAGGAATTAATCTGCTCTCCTTAAGCATGTTCCTACTATAAAACATTAGTGATTTTATTTTCTCATGAATTATTTTTAATTATGAAAACATGTATTGATTTACTTTTGTCTCCCGAGTTTCTGAATAAAGAGTATATTGATTACAATACCAGATGACGAAACTGGCAATCATCCCCTGTACTGTTCTTTTGGAGATCCTTTTCTTCCGGAAGAAGTTCAGGTTAGTCTAATAACTGCTGAATCCTTCATGTATAAAACAACTCTTTTTTTTTTCCATTTTTCAAGCAAGAGACCTTTGCTTCCATTCAGATTTTTTATTTTTTATTTTTATTTAAACTAAATCTCAAGCTCATTGCATAGTGTCAAAATGTCAATATTTTAATTCAGCAGTGCCTAATTTTCAACTCAAATGTAACTCTTAATAGTTAATATCACTTTTCATATGTAATCTTCCTTGGTAACTTGCTTTGTTTACCTCTGGTCAAGACGTCTCTGATTTCCCAGGAAAAGTACTAAAAGTTTACAACTAACTTAAATATTATAAAACTCCCATTAGACTTATTAGCTACTAAGCACTCCACTTCTCTCGCTAAAGTGGCCTTGGACTTGGGAGTTGGGACGCACAAGTGTTTTACTTGTATTACCCATTGTGGGTTAGGCCAGCAGTGTAGGACCAGACCAACGTTTGCTTAAAAAATCTTACTTGGTTCTCTAAAAGGGTGTTGCTGTTGTATCATCTGTGTCATGCGTTCATGCGTTAAGGGTTGGGCTTGCTGAACAGAGAGATAGAAAGTTAACATTTATTGATTGACCCCTAGAGTTAGTTATGCTAAGTGCCTATATAAGCAATAGCTTAAGTCTGGTAAATGGATAGAAATTGTATTGAGTAAAGGGTTAGGCATTTGTGAGGAGATTGAAGAGTTCTTGAAATTTCTTTATTGATTAATACTGATATGATCCACTAGTTAGCCCTTAGTTTGTTAGGTGGCTAGGGTGGTTAGTTGGTTAGTCCCCTTTGAGGGCTATATAAGTGTAACCTACCCTTTAAGCAATACAACTTACAGATTGATATTGAAGTGAATCGATTGATTGAGGAGGGGACCTAGTGGATCATATCATGTTATTGATACATATGCTACTTTTGCAGTAAAAGCATCCAGTTTTCACTCACGATCCTCCTCCTGGGTGTTGGAATTGCAACTGTGACGGATCTACAATTAAATGCCCTCGGCTCTTTCTTGTCTCTGCTTGCAGACCACATGTGTTGCACAGATTGTATCCTAAGCTAATTTACTTTTACTCTTGGTGTTTACTTAGCATGCCCTTTGATGACTGGCTATCATGTGTGGGCTACAGTTTCTTTTTGTTAGCACCGATTTAATTTGCTCCTTTTTTCTGGTCCAAGTGATCGAGTATCTTGCAGTGGAGTAGGCGAATGTTTTTAATGAGGCCACCAAACTTTTTTTTTTATAGTTTAACTCATGACCTCTTGGTCATAACGCACGTCGTCATCATAGTTAACTTGACATGAATATGAAATTTTATTTATTTAGTTAATTTAATTAGCTCAGTGAGTTTTTGTGCATCTATTCAAGACCTTGACGAGTTAAATGTAGATGACAAACACCATTCAGAAAAAGTTCAAAGTCTCTTCAACACAACTTCTATACCAGTCTTGTCCCTATCAGGCATTGACTCTGTTCATGGTTGGCCCATTTCTGGATTGGTGTCTGACTGATCTAAATGTTTTTGCTTTCAAATACACTCCCCAAGTGCTGGTGAGAGCTAACAATTTAGCTTCCTGCTGACATCTTTCTTCTTCCCCCTTCCTAACATGAATTATTTTTGTTCTTCTTTGTGCAGTTCTTTATTGTACTCTCCTGCCTTATTTCTGTCTTAGTCAACTTCAGCACGTTTCTAGTTATTGGAAAGACTTCTGCAGTTACATATCAGGTCCTAGGACATCTAAAGACATGTTTAGTTTTGGCCTTCGGCTATGTTCTACTTCACGATCCATTTAGCTGGCGGAACATTTTGGGAATCTTGGTTGCCATAGTTGGAATGGTTGCATACTCTTATTATTGCACCCTCGAGAGCCAACAGAAGTCTAATGAAGTATCATCATCAGCACAACTATCCAAGGTACTATAAGTAGTTCTGCAATTGACTTGGCATGTTAGTTTTTGCTCCACGGAACTGAAAGATGTACATGTTTACAGGTGAAGGAAAGTGAATCTGATCCCCTAATAAGTGTTGAAAATGGAGCAGCAATCTTAGACGACGACAATGGTGTGGGCCCGAAAGCTCCAGTGTGGAATTCGAACAAGGACCTGCATGCATAAGGCTGTCGCCGTCTTCTTTGCTGACAAATTTTGTTGTTAGCCCAAATCGGGGGTGGGTCGAGTTATCCCCCAGCAATGAAGAGATTGCTGGCAAGACGGGCTTCTCATGCTGCTGATTGTTGTGTATCATGAGTTAAGACACCTATTGAAGAGTAAAATTAGAAGAGAGGCAGAGAAAACGGTTTCTCCTTTAGCAGTGAATGAGTGAGAGTTGTTAAAGTAATGATTCTATCAGACCAGAGAACATAGAAAACATTATTTCATAAATTGCAAATTTTGGTGATTTATAGCTATCCTCCTTTGGCTGTCATGTAGTTCCTTAATGTGCCTACCGAATTACTTGTTGAATAACTACCAGTAGTGGAAAATGCGGCGTGCAGGAGAAAAAAAGTGATTGGCAGATTTCATTTATTCCTTCTAGTTCCCTTTTCAGACGTTTCACTGATCAGTGAGTCAAAAAATGGGTTAATTGAACCAGTCATTTGTAACTGTGGGCGCACACGTATACCGAATTTTGTGGCCGTGGAATTAAAATGGATTACCAATCAATCAAGTTAAGATGTTATCAATTTTTTATGTTTTTAATTTTTTTTTTTAAAAAAATTGAATTAATATGCGTAAAAAAAATTCTTCCTTGCAAACGTAAATTTTTCATGATGAACAGTTATTTTCACTAAAGGTGGAATTTAACCCAAAAAATGTGGGTCAACTTATTCATTGATTATTAACCAGTTAATTCTGAAAAGTAGTGTGGAGCACACTAGGAAAAATCAGAGAGAAAACACATTGTGTTCAGCCATTTTGGAGGCCAATTGGTGGTTTAACCAAGCTAAAGTTCTTGCCAGTATGTTACGAGGGTCTTTGATATGAACGGTAGAGAGTCTAAAGAGATCCAATTCTTCATTTATGTGAAATCTTTTTATTTATTTTTCTTACAATAGTGTCATTTATTGATGAAATTTATAATCTTGAAATATGTGTTGTTGTACCGCTAGAAAGAGCTTATATAGCTAATTATTAATTATAATGGAGATAAGACTTCATTACATGGTTCTTTTTTACTCTTTGCCTTTGAATATGTTTTTTCACATTAAAAATTGTGTTCTATCCTTGATTGCTTTATTGTTTTATGCTTGTTGGATTTATATTAGGTACACGAGAGAAAAATAATTGATTCTTGAACATGTAGTGTTTATTACCAAAAAAAGGTCCTATTGAAAATATTTTACAAAAAAATTATGCCATTCTGAAATAAAAAAGGGTAGACTATAGTTATAAAAGGGGAAACAAGCATAAAACATTGAAAATTTTGCATGGAAGCCATAAAATATTCATTTAAAAAATATCTCCCAACTTAAAAAAAAAAATCAAAGATACTATTGACTTAAAAAATCGTTGAAAAATATCATCCCTTTAAGTTTTGGATGAAAAGTGTTTATATTATTTACTTTTCAAAAACTTTAAAAAATATATATTCTTAATAAAAAAAAATTGTTTATTCTTCTTTATCACTGTATAGATTTTCCCTCTATGAAAATTAATTAGAATAAACATATCATTAACATTTGAAATGTCATACTAACAATTTAAACAAATAAGCTCTACAAAAATCAAAATTTATAATCATAATCATACCTCGTAACAAAAGATTAAATTATTGTTGCGATAGATTTGGAAACCTAAATAAGTAGGTTTATACAATAATTTGATTTGTTCGATTCTTTAAAGTTAAAGGATATTTTATAGTTGTTTTACTTTGTGTGATCAATTTGTGTTTAAACAATCAAGCTATCCAAATGTTTGTGAAGGAAAAATAAACTTCCCAATTACCTATACCGATTACATACAGGCCGTAAGTTTGAACTAAAAAAAGACATTTCCATTTTTTTTTTTTTGAAAAAGATTTGATTTCATTCCAAAAACATGCAAGGAGCATAGAAAACAACGATATCCTACAAAAAAGCCTTTCAATTGAGGACAATGGAAGTGATGTCATAATCTCTAAATATGGATGATTTATAATCACTAAGTAGCAAAATTTACATTAATGTTATGATAGAATCTACCAACTTTTATTGAATAAGTCTCTAGAGAGAATCTCCCTTAGAGCCAAAGAATTCAAACGACTACAAAATAATTGAATGCAAATAATGACCTAACTTATCCTATTTATAGATTTATCCTATTTCCTAATCCTAAAAGAAACCCTAATTAATAATAAGGCCTAATAATAACAAATAGCCAACTATAATTAAAATAACAACTATTAATTAAATACTAATAACTAATAAATTATTCCATCACTTCTTGCTCGCCTCGAGTACACTTTCAGAGGCCTCGGGATTGTATCAATACTTCCCCCTCAAAGAGCCACCTTGTCCTCAAGGTGAAAATCCAGAAACTATACCTCGAAGTCAGTCGCGCTTTCCCAAGTGGCATCTTCTGGAGCTGAATCCTCCCACTGTATCAAAACCTAGCGTGAAACACTATCTTGAGGATCCTCTTGTATGCCCATAACAGCCTTTGGATGTACAATCAATCACATACAAATCTTCTCCTACTTTGATCGGGCTTGGTAGGACCAAAACTGAGGACCCCACTGCTTTTCGTAGTACGGACACGTGAAAAACTGGATGAATCTTCATAGGGGTAGTTCCAACCGATATGCAACCGCCCCAACTCATGATGTGACACAATAAGGCCCAATGAATCTCGGTGCTAACTTTGGATGCTTAAATTTTGCCAATGAGGACTGATGGTATGGACGAAGCTTAATATAAACTGAATCATCAATAACAAACTGCACGTCTCGCCATTTAGCATTTGCTTAGTCAGACATTGACTTCTGTGCCCTCAATAGTGAAGACTTCATTGTCCCCAACATCAAATCACGGTCCTTCATTAGCGAATCTACCTCCGCCAACGGACTGGCTCTATAATCATAACCCAAAATAGATGGTGGTGTTCAACTATAAACAATCTCAAAGGGTGACATGCCCGTCGTCGAGTGGAAAGACGTGTTATAACTGAACTCGGCCCATGAAATCCACTTGCTCCATGCCTTGGGTTGTGTCATCACAAAACAGCGCAAATAAGACTCCAAACAACGGTTAAGTACCTCAGTTTGACCGTCGATCTGGGGGTGATAGGTAGTGCTACGGCACCGTTTGGTTCCTGAAGCCTTAAATAGTTCTTCCCATAACATATTAGTGAAAACCTTATCACGATCAAACACAATGCTCCTCAGTATCCCATGTAAGCGAATCACCTCCTTAATAAAAATGTGGGCAACAGTCAAAGCTGAAAAAGGGTGTCGAAGAGGTAGAAAGTGAGCATACTTGGACAGCCTGTCGACCACCACTAAGACAGTATCGTAACCTTCAGATCGTAGAAGCCCTTCTACAAAGTCCATCGAAATGTCTTCCTAAATTCTTTCTGGAACCTGTAACGGTTGCAATAACCCTGCTGGAGATAGAGACAAATGTTTTGCTTGCAACACATCGAACATTCTGGCACAAACGTTTGAACTCTAGACTTCATTCCTTGCCAATACACCTATTTGGCTAGTCGTGATACGTCTAAAGGACTCCAAAATGCCCTCCAATAACCCCCCCCCCCACCCACATGGAACTCAAGCAATAATAAAGGTATTGTCGATGATGTAGGAGGAAGGACTAGGCACCCCTGATATAACAGCACACCTCCCACCACTAAATAAGCAGGTGGACCAGTCGCACCAGCTGTTAAAGCCATATAAATAGCCATCAACTTGTCATCATCTTTTACCTGTTAGGTGAATAATTCACATGCAAAAACTATGGCCATCAACTCACGTTTGTACAGAGACTTCACACGGTGAATTATTGGCAAGGCCCTACTGAAATAGGCTATCGGTTGCCCCTGTTGCATCAAAAATGCGCCCACACCGATTCTGGATGCATTGGTTTCTACGGCGAACAACTTATCAAAATTCGGCAACCATAGAATGGGCACACTACTCATCGCATGTTTCAGACGTTGGAAACTTTCTTCTCCTATAGGACCCTATTCAAATTTTCCTTTTTTGAGAAGTTGTGTTGATGGAAAAGCCATAGACCCATAATTAAAAACGCCTATAGTATCTAGTTAGCCCAAGGAAGCCTCTGAGTTCTCTAATATTCTTTAGACTTGGCTAACAGACCATTGCCTCAATCTTAGCCGGATCTGCTGACAAGCCCTTTGTGGATATGAAGTGCCCCAAATACTCAATGCGGTTCAATCCAAATTGACATTTTTTTGCATTAGCCACAAAAAATTGATTTTGTAACACCTCGAAAACCTTAGTCAGATGGTCCCGGTGCTCTTTGATGTTCAGACTATACATGAGGATGTCATAAAAAAGAAAAACGAGCATAAATTTACGCAAATACGACCTCAATATCTCATTCATAACTGATTAAAAAGTAGCAGGAGCGTTTCTCAATCTGAAAGATATGACTGAGAATTCATAATGTCCTTTGTGAGTTTTGAAAGACGTTTTATGACTGTCTGTCGGTGTAACCCTGATCTGATGATATCCCGCCTTTAAATCGATTTTTGAAAAAAATTGTCGCTCCATGAAGCTCATCAAGTAACTCATCGACTAACGATATTGGATACTTATCTGGCACTATAACTTGGTTCAAAGCCCTATAATCCACACATAATCTCCAGCTACCATTCTTCTTTCGCACTAATAAAACTGGACTTAAAAAATAACTCGTGCTAGGTCAGATAATTCTCGTTATGAGCTTTCCCGCACTAACCTCTCAATTTCATTCTTTTGAAACTGCAGATATCGATATGGTCGCACGTTTACTGAATTCTTCCCTGCCTTCAACTCAATAGAATGGGCACAATTCCGATGTGGCGGTAATTCGGTCAGAGACTCAAACACCGGAGAATTTTTTTGAAGTAAATTATGTAATTCTTGAGGTACCTGAGCTAAATCGGGAAGGGTTCCCGTGTGCTCCCGAGAGGGCCTAGTTGTTTCTATCAAATTCAGTTCGACTAGTCGACCCTGATCCCCTGGCTTTAATGACTTCATTATCGATTTCAGTGACACATGAGCCTTCACTAATCGGAGGTCCCCTTGTAATTCAATACTCCAATTACCAATAGCAAAAATCATTTGCAAAGAGTGATAATTAACCTCAATCTTACCCAATGTCCTTAACCATGCCACTCCCAAAATTACCTCCGCACTACCCAAAGGTAAAGGTAAGAAATCATGAACGATCCTCAATTCATCTAACTGTAGTTCCACATTTTTACACACCTCGGCTGTTCTTACTGAATCCCCAGTTCCTAACATGATACCATAATCGTCGGACGGTTCAATAGGCAACCTTAGCTTAGCAACTATCACATCAGAAACAAAATTATGGGTGGCTCCGCTATCAATGAGAACCCTTACCTCCATACCTCGAACCGAACCCATGATCTTAAGGGTCTTTGGTGAACTCAGACCTGCCATTGGATTCATAGATAAGGCTGCTATGTTTTAGTATTTCTCCAATATCAAGATTGTCCTCGTCCTCGGCTGCATATTCCTGAGGTTTTTGTGCTTCGTTGTCTTCCAAATACTCATTCTCATTTTGCAATACTAAGACCTGCAATGCTTGCAACTCTTTCTTCTTGCATCGGTGTCCCGGGACAAATTTCTCGTCACAAGAAAGCACAAACATTTGTCTTTTTTAACCCGAATCTCGCTGTCCGTTAATCTTTTGAATGAGGTAGTAGTGCCCGTTATAGCTATTCTGTTTGGCGTGAAAGCTGAGGTTCTCAAATTCGTACTGCCTATTATTCTGGTGCCTGTAATTAATGAACCCATACTAGTCTTTCGAGTTGTTGACATTCTCCCTCTCTTCGATTGTGCCTGAAATGCGAGATCATCTTCGATCACTTGTGCCAATAACTTTTTGTCCTAAATTCCCATTGTTCAAAATTTTCTCATCTTGCTCCATATCTCCTTTTTCAAGCCACTTTCCCACCTCCCTTCTAGAGCACTTGTGCTCATATCCCGCATTCCCTTAGCATATTTTTCAAACAATCGTCGGTATTCCTTAACTGTGCCCACTTGTCGCAGACTCATCAGGTTCGCATATCAGTTATCATTCACCGACAGTTGAAAACGGTGCAATAGTAATTCCCTAAAATCATCCCACGAAGCAATTGGAGTTTGATCCTCCTCATACTGTAACCATTCTAAGGCTTCCCCTTCCATAAATAGTGCCACTGCATCGATCTTTTCATATTCTGCCAAATAATTCACCAAAAAATAACGCTTAACATGACATAACAAACTAGAATCCGGCAGCTCCTTAAAAACTGGCATCTCTAACTTTCGCAGCCTTCTATAAAAAATCGGTCCCTTCCGACCTGCAGCTTTCCGTCCTCCCTACGCAAATCTATCCTCTTTGACCCTCTAATCACCACGGTCCCCATCCCGATTGTGGCCTTCCCAACCTCGATCGTTCAACCTATCATGTGCTAACGGCCTGTCATAGCCGGAGCACACCCTTCTCTCCTCGGACATCCCAACACCCCTCCGGTTTAACCTAAATTCTTCGCCCCGGTCGAATTTTGGATTACCACAATTTCCCACATCGCTCGGTCTAACCAGACCGAACCGGTTCGGTCCCGAAAACCCTAGTCGGCCTGGTCCCCCTCTCCAACCGCTGCCACAGCTCGCGCCCCAGTCTGTGCTGCACCCCGCGGTCCATCCCCCATCCCTTGTTGCCCGCGTCTCAAATCCCGTCTATCCTATCCTGAGCCCCATCGACCTTGCCGCCCACGATTTTCGTTTCCCTTTTCGTCAATTTCGCTCGCGATTCCTTTTCCTTTGTCCAATTTGCCCGCTTCGGTGTTTGGCTGTTTCAGAGATCGTCCAAACAATATCTGCATTTCATTATGCAATTGCTCGAACCTCGATTCCATTCGTCCCTCGATCGCATCTAACTTTGTTTTGAATTCTTGCTGTTTCTTCAATAATTTGGCGGTGCTGCCTTCAAGTTCCTCCATTCTTGATTCCATCATTGTAGCAACCATTCCCGGATCGGCAAACGGCTCTGATACCAAAATTGATAGAATCTACCAACTTTTATTGAATAAGTCTCTAGAGAGAATCTCCCTTAGAGGCAAAGAGTTCAAATGACTACAAAATAATTGAATACAAATAATGACCTAACTTATCCTATTTATACACTTATCTTATTTCCTAATCCTAAAAGAAACCCTAATTAATAATAAGGCCTAATAATAATAAATAGCCAACTATAATTAAAATAATAACTAATAATTAAATATTAATAACTAATAAATTGTTTCATCACTTCTTGCGTCGCTCAAGTACACTTTCAGAAGTCTCGAGATCGTATCATGTTATCCCAAATGATTTCGGGAGGCTTGTTGGTGTAGTGGCTTTCAAAAAGCCCAGCATTTCCTTCCAAATATTCCATTAAGAAGTTATAATTCCAAATGTTTCTATTGAGTTGTTAAACTAAAAAGAAAATGGCCAAAACAAGAGCATATTTGTGGTTGTGATTTGAATCCCCGTTCTATTAAAAATAAATAAACAAAAAAGAAAAGGAAAATTGAAAGAAAATATGGACCTCTCACACCTGCTTCATGCAAATTTCAGGTTGAATAATTGAGAAAAAGATCTGATGTCAGATTTTGGCCCCAGCTGTTGCATTTATTTGTCCCCCTCCTCCATCCCTGTCTCATTCTTCCTAAGTGTTTTTAGTATAATGTTAAAACACTTAAATTTTAACCTCAAAATTAATGAAATTGTGACCGAATGGATCGGTGGTGCGATTAGTTATCTGGTTTGGTGTAAATCCATTTTTACTCCACGGTCACGGCCGGTTCGATCCCTGCAATCGGTATTTGTAATCCCTCTTCTCCAAACTTGTACTAAAAAAAAAAAAAAAAATCAATGATATTGTGCAAGTTTATTCTGAAATAAAAAAGACGTACTTCCAATCTTAGCATATTATCCTAAACGATAGTGGGTGAGATATTGGGGTTAATTTTAGAAAGAAAAGTGATAAGACACTGGTATATAATTAAAATGAGGAATCTAGATGAAAACAAAAGCTTAGCAACAAATGCACTGAGAAAGCAAAGATTTTTCCATTTTTATGTTTTTCCTAAATTGCAAGGGCTCCCTTTCCAACTTATTCATCTGTCAAACACCAAAAGGCCAAGTAGTAAAATTTAAGCTCTCCCCCACTGCTTCTAGTAAAAACCAATTGCTCAAGAAACATCCCCTTTACTGCTTCCACATATAAAACAAACAAAACAATAAAACCCTCTACTAACACCACATGAACACACCATAAAATTACAAGAAAACCTATTCAAAGTACATTGCCAAATTACCCTAAGGTAAATCATAAATTAAATGCATAAGCATTGCAAACTTTGTCAATAGGGACCACATTAATTTTTTTTTTTTTTAAATCAGGAAATTGGAGCTTTGCTTCTCTATACTCGGGGCATGTACCACTGGCTCGTCTCTAAACTGTGACATCGGAATACTTCAGAAGATATTCTAGTTTAAGTACTCTCCAATGGCCTCGAACTAGGGATCTTTCAAGAAAACATGCTTTGGAGTCTGCAAGCCTCAACCATTGGGTTGCCCCGTAGGAATGAATAGGGACCACATTAATTAGTTTGAAAACTCCATCAAAGTTATGCCTTGTTTAGAGGGGTACGTGGATAACTTAGTTCAAAACAGACAATTATATATGATATGATAGTGTAATAAGGTGAAAGAGTGAGGACAATGCATCTCGGTTAGGGGGTAAGCAAAGAGCTGTGATTAAAAGTCGGAGCCACAAATGTTTGGGAAAGGAGCAAAAAAAAGAGAAAATGACAATATTTTGAATGCAAACATTGGACTCTACTGTATTGTCCCCAACAGATTCTCATGGACATACACTCATCTCTCTCTATTTCTTTATCACAAACCCTTTTTCTACATTCCACCTATTTGTGTAGTGGTAGCCAAAGGTTTGCACTTTCACTTACTTCCCACGTGATATTCCAACTCTCTCCCCATGCTACTTTTGTTATTTTAGTTATGAAATTCTAACGATACTTATTTTAATTGTTTTCATATATAAAAATATTTTCATTGTGTTTTCAGTCCATTTAACTTTATTGAAGTCATCAATTTCACTTGCGATTAAAGTCGTCAGTTTGTGGATTTGATTGAAGCCACCATTTAAACTCAATTTTTGTTATATCTGATTTGATATTTATACATTTTTTTTATTCATAAAAAATCCGCATATTTAATTATCTCCTCGTTATATAATTTCAATATAGAAAAAATTAGAGCTCTAAATATGAGTTAATTATGATGAATCAAAAGTTATATATTAGCTAGTGATGTTCAAAAATTAAAAAAAAATAAAAAGAAGGTTTATGTGTAATATTTCTTCATTTGGAAATCATTGTATAAACTTAAAAACCACCATTATTTGGACATGCATTGCCAAACAACAACCAAATATATATATATCAGATTTTCCGGCCCTTCGCCTCTCCTACAAAATTAATTACTTCCTCTTTCTGATCCAAGCAAAAAAGAATTTCTTATTAGCCCTCATCATCATCATTGAATATCTTATTTGATTTTCCTCTTTTATATTCATGGAGTACTTGAATATCAGAAATAGACTATTAATCTTCTTCTTCTCTTTTATATTGTTATCATTATTTTGCCGTAGCGGCAGCAGTATCACATCTAGTGTAGGTTCAGGTGAGATTGATCTATTATTAATTACTTCTAAATTTGATCTTGGTCTATTTCTGATGATTAATTTGTTAATCTTCTTTTCCTCCCTCAGATAAGAGCTGCTCATCTGCCCATACTAATCTACAGGTACTAATTCCAAATCAAATAATATAATATAATCGTATTCTTTGTGTTTATGTGTATTATTTTTTATTATATATTTATAACCCACCACCGGCCACCCAAAACACCCTCAAATGCCTTATTCCAGCTCCGGCCATTGTTCTCCTTTTTAACTATCCCAAATAAAATTATTTTAGCTAGGTGTAATTAAGTGTGTCTAATTACTCATAACCATGCATTCTTCTTAAACTATATATTTTCTTAGACCTCTTCGAAAAGTACGTGGACGTGCACATTCTTATGTTCATACTTAAGGATTCTATTTCCATAATATATAAATATTAAATAGTACGAGCTTCCATCCCGAAACTAATTTTGCTATCTTATAAATGTGCAAGGAGGTCTTCTCACCTCATGCCTCATTTACTCTTTTTTTTTTTGGATTCATAAATCTTGAATATATAATATCAATTTCATTTTATTGAACCAAATAACTATTTGAGTTTTATGAGCTGTGATAACATATTATATAGGACGAACATCTCTTTTAAAATATTTAATTGGTTATGAAGGAAGTAGCTCATTTAGAAGTTTTCTTCATCAGATGACACAGTTTTGTTAGAGAAAACCAATTTAGTTACGTTTGTACTGCTTTAATATTGATACATTTTGTACACTGCACTGCCAGCCCATCGCTAATTCTGCAACATGGAAGCTGCCTGCCAATGAAAGAAGGGCGGCGCCGCTCATTGCGGCGGAGGCTGTAGGAGATCATAAAGATCGGGAGTTGAGGTTGGAAAGAAGAGAATTGGGTGGGCCAGGATCATCACCGCCGCGATGCGCGTCAAAGTGCGGGAAATGCACGCCTTGCAAGGCGGTTCATGTAGCGGTGCGGCCGGGAACTCCGGTGACGGCTGAGTACTACCCAGAAGCCTGGAGGTGCAAATGTGGTAACAAGCTTTACATGCCCTGATCGGAAAATGCATGCGCCGGCACCTGTTTTTTAACCTATGCTATTATATGTTATTTATCCGCGGATGAACCGGCTGTGAAGAACCATGATATATTGCCCTATGCTCATCTATGTTTTATAAGTAGTATTATAGGTTTATGACGAAATAAAATATCAATATGGGTAAAATACCATTTTGGTCCTTGAACTATTATCAAAGTTCCATTTTGATCCCCGAATTTTCAAAAGTCCAATTTTAGTCCATGAACTGTGATTTTTGTTCCATTTTAGTTCCTGAACTTTCAAAAGTTCAATTTTAATCCTTGAACTTTCTAAAAAGTTTAGAAATAGTTCTTGAGTTAATAATAATAAAAATTAACTAGAGTTAAAAATGGATGAGGTGCCAAAAATCATAGTTCAAGAACAAAAAGGTTACACCTCTAGTACTCTTCAGCTATACAACTATTTGATTGTCTTTTACGTAGCTCTATTCTGTTTAATCGAAGATGACTACTTATCTAGAAATTAATATCCTGATTGGTTTTATTGGCTTCCGTAGGGTCCTCACTACATGATGAGGTTTGTGCAAACTAGCGCGAACAGTCATGAATATAAAAAAAAGAAAAAAAAAACATATCGAAAGAATGGAGACACGGGAGGTGTCTACAAAATAATGTCACCAGTGAGTTTCAAACTTGAAACCTCGAGGGGAACACACTTTCAAAGCCCTAGTCTTCAACCATTGCGTTTGAGGACCATCTAGATTGTCGTCTATTAGCTGAATGACAACACTTGGATGAACATTTTGGGGATTTCCGGCTTTAAGAATTTCCAAAAGGTGTTTGCTGGTTTCCTTTTTAATTCCTGTCTTCATTTACTTTCCAACAATGCTAACTAAGATTTCGAATGGACATTTGCTTCGTCTCTAAAACTCTCTTTTTCACTTTTCCTCCATTAGAAGCAAAACCAATTAGAAGGGAAGTCTGTACTCACAGCAGCAACCTGGGAGGAAGAATTTAACATCAGCAATAGCTACTTAAATGAGCGAAGTTTCAAGATGTAATAATGGGTTTCCTCGTGTTGAGTATGAGGTTATAGACTTCATGAAAGTAGTAAGATTAAACTCCAACCAAAGTACATTATTTTAACCAAATTTATAAGAAATGACTTCATTATTAGGTTTATGAGAAATGTTGTAGGATTATGAAAAATAAATACTGAGTTTATCAATGAGATTTGTATTCATCAATTTTGTGCTTACAAATCTATGGACTGCAGAGAGGCATTGCAGCTTGATGAAGAGTTGTGTTGTTTAGGGTAAAAAACAGTTCCCAATAAGATTGGTAAACAGGAAGACCACAAAAACAGAGTTTCCTTTTGTCATTACCATTGGTTGGTGGGTAGCATATAGAGGCAAATGAAATAATAGGGGATTATTGAAGAATGCTCTGCTACCATGTGTAACCAACTCTAGTTTCAATGGCTTATATGGATATTCAACAAACAATATCGAAAAATGTAATTTAGTTTATATTTTCATATTGAACTTAAGCCATGTGTTATATTAAAACTTTATGAGAGTGCACTAGATAAACTATTTTGCAACTTTAGCTCGTTTGACCAAGAATTTGTATTCTTTTCTTCTTAATAAAACAATTCTTTCATCTATCGGTGGACGTAGCTTGCACAAAGTCTCAACCATTCATGGATTCAATATGAAACAAACCCCAAAAATGATAATTAAACCCTTTTTCAATCATTAATAATAATCAAAACAAACATAACCTTTTCAATTATTAATAATAATCAAAACAAACATAGAGCTTAAAAAAACAGAACAGGATAACTGAACAAGACGTGGATCACCAAATTATTTGGAGCCACAACAACAATCAAACAAACCCACAAATGTAAAATAGATATCTATAGTAGTTTCTTTCTTCCATTGGTGTATAAATAAGAGTTTCTTTTTGGTGTGGCACTCATTAAATTCATTCAGGCATTAATTTTGCGGCAATCGGAACGAATCTGGCCGTCGGTTCCGGTGAGTGGGGAAAGGTTGGACATCTTGACCATGGCGGCGGCGAAGTCGGAGAAGAAAGCAGAGGAGTCGCGGGAATAAGAGGTAACAAAAGAGTCGGCAGAGGCGTTGCTGAAGAGGGCTTGGTCGGAGTGAAGAAGGCCTTTGTTTTGTATCAAGTTCTTGTAATAAGCATTGTCGAAGAATGAAGGGGTGTCCAGATCCAAAGAGGAAAGCTTGTCGTCGTCGCCGGAGAAAGGGCAGTTGGATCTTAATGAAGCAGCGAAGTCTGAATCAATGGTGGTTTCGTTATGGGCTCTTACTCGGAACATTGCGCACCTGGCTTGCCCTATTGTGTGAGATCCTGATAACCCCCGGCCAAAATATTGAATGGAACTAATTAGAGAAATTTTATTGAAGGACTTCTTTCTCACCATTAATATCCGCATGACAATAATTATTAATATCAATAATTATATTTAATTATGGTGATTATATTTTGTAATTATTTTCTAAATTTTACTAGTATGATAAGTTTTTCGGTTTATCAAACCTTGACTCATATCATAAGAGTAAAATTTCCTTACACATTAATGTGTAGAGGAGTAATAGTGCCACACAAATTCATTTAATAAGTGAATATATAAAAAAGTATAATTATTTTGTGGTACTTAATGGTGTCATATAAGTAAAATGTAGAGTTCACCTGTACATTCATAAGTATTGGACTTTTACTCTTTATTTTATATTATATATATATATTTTTTTTTTAAGAGAAACTTACCAGATTAATCAAATTCAAAAAAATAACTATAAATATGATCATTTAAACAATCATATCCATTTGTAATAATGATAGTATTGTATTAATGAGTATTTTATAGTAAGTATTAAAGAGTATGGATGTAATTTTCCTATTTTTAATTAAATAATAAGATTTGAATTGGTAACTGTTTTTTATTACGAAATCACGGTGATATGATTGGTGAGTGTTAAAGTTTTACCTGAAAGAGCAACTAATTCTTTTGTGTCGAAGCCTTTGTTGGAGAAGGCAGATACGAGATCGGGAAGGTCGAGAAAGGGAGAGGGAAGGTCATTGTTTGCGCTGTCGAAGCTGGCTGTGGTGGAGTCTCTCCTCCCAAGCCCAACAGCCCACGAAGGCCCACCAAGCTGCAAACCCGGCCCAAACACAACAACAACAACAACACCCATGCTCTAATTAGTTACTACCCAATATTCAAATTAACAACAACAACATAGATATATATTACGGATTTTTTTTATGGGAGCCCAATTTTTTGTTTAGCTATGTGTCACATAAATTTCTTTTATAAATTAAATGTTAAATTAATAAATTATTCGTAGTTCGGTTTCCTACACATTCATGTATAAGGATGTTTTTCTCATATCTTACCGCAACCACCGAGTCTCGGGCTGCAATCGACACAATATCCGCACAAGAAACCACGGATGGGCAACTTGCCTCAACCGCGGTTTTTATTTTGTCGATCACGTCAAAACCTCTCAATGAATCTTTATTTGGGATAGCTGTCTTTTCGCCTGTGAAATTCGACGTGTCATCGAGTAGCACTGATGCATCACATCCCTGCACGTGTATAAGGGAAGATAATCATTTGATTTAGTGTTGAAATCAAAGATAAAATTATTCTACTCAAAATAGATAATATCATGCTAGTGTAGAGGTCAACAAAAGTAGTACTGTAGTAGTTCAACATTAATGTATATCCAATAATCAATAGATCACGAGTTCAAATCTTCTACTAATTTGAAAATCAATTTATTTTTGTTTTGTAATGTGTAAAAACAACACATATGCATGGATCTTTGCTTCATTCATTGAATGTCCTCCCAAAGTTCACGTGGGCATGCATGTTTTCAAAAAACTATCAACTGATGAAATTAAATTAGCGACATACATTGACAAAGCAGTCGTGAAAGTGAAGGCGAAGCAACGAAGCTCCCATTCTATACTCTTTGGCCACCGCTTTCACGACTTCACGTCGGACCATCGACAGTAGCGATGGACATGAGCTCTTATAAAAGTTTGCAGATAAACTGCCGGAGCACAAAGTTATCAATGAAACAAACACCAAAACACAACACAATCTGCTGCACATTGAGTCCATAACAACAAAACTATGATAAACTCAGAAAAGGGATTAAGATCCAATATTGACTGAATTTTGTTAGCAATGTTGCTATCTTAAGCTATGAATATATAGTGCCTCATGGTTGCAACTTGGCGGCTTACCTTTTTGAAGCTAAGGTTCAAATGTTGAAAACTTGTGAGAGAAAAAAATAAAAACAAAAAATAATGAATTTCATAATCCTAAACCCACTATAGATGGGGTTAAAGCAATGATGTGGGTGGGTGTACCGAATATTAAGTATTACTTTATCCAGAATTTTTGTTTTTGTCTTCTCCATCAGTTAAATTTGAAATATCATGGACTATATTTTCCATACTGTCTTAATCAAGGGAAAGTTCAACCAGCTGAATTCATTGAATAGTACTGATTTTAATATCTATAATTAGAAAACACTTAGACAAAAAAGAACTAATTGGGCTGAAATTTAACTAAATTAATGTGTGTATGTGTGAACAAAATGCATTGGGAATATTGTACATAGTCAAACTAATAGTGCTTATAATTTTAAACTATTCCATTGGTAAACGGTAAGACTAATGAGACATTCAATTCCCAGTTTTTGCTAATCCCCCAAACATTAGAATCTTCCAATACCTTATATTATAATGAATTTTAAAAGAGTGACCAATTTTCAAATGCAATCATGGATTGCGGACAAACGAGGGTCTCAAACATTCATACAAACCTTCTTGCAGCTAAGAAAATGGATATTTTTTACTTTAAAAATTAGTTTTTTAGATTGCTAAGGTGTTAATGGCTATCTAGAATCTCAAGAAGTTTCATTTCTACGACCAATTCACCATTTTTTTCTTCTTTAAGAATCATCATGTAGTGACTCAATTGGTCAATGAGAGTTTTAGAATTCTTAAAATGATGAAGTCAATTCATGATGACCTTCTACTTAGGAATTAATTTCCTACGAATTTCCTTGACATCCAAATATTGTAGGATTAGACGGTATGTTCCGTGATATTAGTCGAGGTGAGTGCAAGCTGGCTCCGAATGGTCACAGATATAAAATAAAATTTTAAAAAAAAAAAAAAAAAAAAAAAAAAAACCAATTCCCCTCGTAGATATGACTACATTGGTATTACAACAGGGATCTGAAAAAAGCCCATTTGTGAGTGAAAAAAGATAGTGGGCTTTTTATTCAAACAATTCAGCAATAGGCATGCATTGATGTTGTATATAATGAAATTAAATTCTTGACAAACTCTTACATGAGTCAAATGCATGAATACGATTACTTATTTTTTATATATGTGACTGACCGGCCAACTTTAATTGTAGGTGGCTACCATGGATTAAATCTATCATCGCACTCTAAGACTCTCTTTGACCACTTTAGTCATTTCATACATAAATACGATTACTTAAAAAAAAAAACTAACAAATATGGTAATTAGTATTAATGTCACATATATTTATATAATAGTAATATTAATGAGTATTTATAATACATAATAGGAATTTTTTTAGGAATAGGTCAAATTGGAAAAGTATTTATAATACTGCGCAAAAAAAAAAAAATGACAAACATAATCATCGGTATTAATAATTATACGATATTATTATATGGTATTAATAATAATAATACTATATTAATACACAATATTGTACTAATAACATATAATATTGTATTAATAATATATAATAATGTATTAATAATACAAAATACTGTATTAATAATAAAATAATATTGTTAATGAGTATTAATAATACCGTATTTTTTACCATGTGTGCAAATATTTTCAAATTTGACTAGATTTGTAATTATTTTGTTAGAATAGATTATCTATTACAATTTTCCTACATAATCACTATTACAAAAATTAAGAAAGTTAACGAGCACCGAACGTTAACTCTATAGTCAAATTGACGCTTACAAAAACGTCAACGAATCGACTGCCAACTAAAGTCACTATAGTTGACGTTCGACAAAACGTCATTTGATGTTATAATTGACATGTTATAAGTGTCAAGACTATAAGTCGTTGATACTCTATAAGCGTCAAGTGATAATTTGGTTGACGTTTTATAAACGTCAAGCAAGAGTTTGGTTGACGTACTGTGAATGTCAATTATTAACAAAAGCGTCAAGTAAATATACATATGTTAACGGTTTGTAAATGTCATTAAAATAGAAGGTCGACGCTTATCAAGCTGACAAGTTGGTTCTTATTGTTGACACTTATAAAACGTCAAAAAATGTGATTTTTTTTTTAATAAAAAATATTGGTCACATTTATCTAATTATCCCGTTCATCCTATCAATATATACATAATGATATCTTGCTGGACCGAATTCTAATAAATTATAATTTCAACATTTCCACATAAGTATTCAATATTTATATATATATATTTCAAGTACTAATGTCTTACCCAATCCAAAACCACAAATAAATTATTGAACCACATTTCCAAACTTTGTAAATATATAATAACTACACCCTAGTAAATTTGGTTACCTTGTTTATACTGTCAAATAATATATTGCTCGAAAAGTGTGGAACCACATTTCCAACTAAGTCTATCATTTTTTGATAAAAAAAGAAACTGGATTTTTTCTTTACCAGCCTGCCAAAGTTTATCACAAAAGAAGTAAGGTCAATCAGGCGATCACGAGCTAAATAATTGTAGATCCCACCCTTTTGAGAAGTTGAAGGATTTTCAAGTACATCCTTTGCCTACAAAAAAGAATAAGAATAGTGTCAGACGCCAATAATGAAAAACGGAAGACAAAGAAATCAGAATACTAGAACATTACAAGAAATTCCAGCAATTAGTACTTCAAATTTGAAACTATTTGAGGAAGCTCAATTGAGGTATATAGAGTTCTGAACTGAACGATTTCAAGTAGCTCCAACGCCTGGATATGAGAAATTGAGGAATAGATACTTAAAAGTAACTGAAAAAAATTTGGAAGTGCTTCAAAAATTGAACCTTGTTACACGAGAAAGGTCGATTGCATTTGCGCCATAATCATGAGCACTAATATATGCCTAGATGGTTTGTTGAACTCGATATATAAATATAAATGCACGTATATTTATTAATTTAAATATTTTTATTTTTATTTTTTATTTGTGCCTTCATGACATACTGGTGCGCAAGAAGACTCTAGCATGCCTCTCGATGGATCGAGCTACTCAAATCAGAAACATGCAACTCAATAGCTAGAACTAGATGCTTAAGCAACAATGCTCTCATCATGAACAAAGAAAAATAAAGTCAAATTTCCTGGTAAAAAATGGTAAGTACTAAGTTTAAAAAATGCAGGAAAATGAAATGGAAAGCATGAGCATGATTAAGTGCATTAATTCATGAAGAAAAAACAAACATGATGAAGGGAGCTAACACAAAGGGTGTGGTTGTTTCCAAGTGCTACCATTACAAGCATGAAGAAGGTACGAATGGTGAAAGAGAGAGCGAAAAAATTTATCCAATAAATAAATAGAACTTAATTTCATTTTCAAAAAGCAAACGCAACATTTCAACCCAAATAGATTTCATTTTTGTTCAAAATGTGATATTTCTGATTTTATCATGACAAGACCCAAACAGTAGAAGCTCTTACCATATCCATAATGCAGGTGACCAAACAAGTTATTACAAAAACTTCCACTTCTAACTACTCAAAATAGCTCTTCAAAATAACTTCTCATCTAAAACTTCATCCAAATCCCTCTAAAGAAGTTGTACAAGAAAACCACTTAAGACTAATGACGGGGTGGGGATGTGTGAGTGTGAATGGACAATGGAAAAAAGGGACCATATGTTGAAATTTTTACTTTCCCCTAATTAGAATAATAATCCGCAACATTTAGCCTGAAAATCAAACTCATAAAGCAAGTCAATGACTTCTAGATTTGAAAGTTTTTCCAAAATCTCAATAACCTTCAAGCAACTACAAAGGAAGAATAATATACTACATTGTGATTTATCAATGCAAAAGTGAACGGAATATCTTAAGAACTTGTCATAAATTCAAAAACAAATCACCTATAATGAAATTTTGGCTACAAAATCGTCCGCTCAATGGATGTCTCGAGGTCAAATTTAAGTAGCAAGTGTGTAACATTAGGAGCTAATGTTGTCAATAAGAAGCTGCAGAAAATGAGCATATAAATGATGGATTGATCAGCTAGTTAGAATTTAAGGAGCAAGATTTGGTGCAGAAAATACCCAACTCCGGAGACATTCAAGTATTTAAAAATAATAAAATCAAACTTGAGAGCATAAATAGGCGAAGACAAACCTACATTATAAGAACACTAGGATCATCTTCACTGTTTTCTATTGCATAACTATCTTCTGATCTTAACTCAGGGTAGGATGCATAATCCTTGACTAAAAAGCTTGCAATATTAGATTTTAGTAGTAACTGCACTAGCCCAACCATACAGGAACTACAACAAAAAATAATGTCTTGCTAATTTTGTTGTACTTCACAATTTTATTCTTATCACTCAATTTTGGTTGCCAAAATTACTCAAGCTAATTAGAGTGTACTTGCTAATTTTGGTTGCCAATTTTGTGGCAAAGAGTGTGAAGGTCATGAGAGATACCGTTAAATGAAAACTTTACATAAAACTTTGATCCAAAAGATGAGAGAAGTCGGCAAAACGTACCTGAAGCAAGTAGAAGTTGTACCAAACCGAAAGCGGAAGCTTTTCCATCACAACTATTACTCATTCCCTTCTACTCCCTTATTTTGCACAAACCTACACATTTAATTCCAAAACAAAAGCAGCATACAACACATCTTCAATATGCTTTATGTATATTAAAAAGAACAGAACCTACACCCAAAGCACACATCCTACAACCATCAATATTCAACTAAAATTTTACATGTAGACCCAACTCCACAGTCTACAAAACCCACTAATAGACCCTCCAAGCATCTCCCACTAACTCTTAATACTAAACTCATGAATCAACTCTATTAATAAACCAAAGCATCTAGTTCACACCTAAAGAGAACATTCTTAGAATTGGAAAATAACACCCACTAATTATACATTCATGTTTCATCACTCACTCACATGTATTTCACAATAAGAAGTTTGCATCTTAAACCATTAATACATCACCTACTTTATGGTAAATCACCCATGAAGTGCACACTTACAATTTTTAAAATAATTTTCATGTTCAAATATACAAACCTTAACTCCGAGATTTCCCACTCCTTCAGTAAACATAGAGAACCAAATAAGAACCTTTCCCTCGCTCATCACCTGTTATCGAGACAGCCCCAACGATGTTGCCCAATTCCAGTTGCTCCCGAGCATCCTACACACAATAAACACATACTACAATCTAAGTTTACACTTGGAATTTGATATACACTTCACTTAAATTCCATCCATAAAAATATTGGGGTTATCAAGAATAGCAGCAAGGAACGACCGACAAGGAAAACTTACCCAAAACTCGAGTGAGGCGGCTGGAGCAACGCAACACGGCTGTTGGGTGCACGAGCAAGACAGACCCAGTGAGGCAGGGGCGGTCACACGAGCTGGTCGGGTTCCCTGCGCGCAGTTATGCACCCTTGGCGGGAGGTGGGTGGCTGTAAAGACCTGTAGCGGTTGATGGCTAAGTAGACGGCAGCGTCGACGTTGGAGCAAGGGACACAGGTGTAGGCGAAGAAGACGACGCGTCTTCGCAGCGCTTGGTATGGCTGTGCGCAGGGCGAACTCACCTTGGGTGCGAGTCTGCATCTACTGTGATGGCTCACGGCTGCTTGAACAGGGCGACTGGTTGCGGCAGTGGCAAGGCAAAGGTTGGTGGCAGAGATCAGAGGTGTTGGTGCCGTCTAAGTCAGAGAAGGAGAAGAAGAAGGAACTTAGGAATTCTTGATTATCTTTTTTTTTTTTTTCTCTTTTTTTTAACAACATAAAATGGGCTTTATTTTTTTTTTCCTATTCTTAATTTTCCAGCCCTTTTCCTTAACTCTTTTAAATGAGGTTTTTCCTTTTTTTTTTTTTTTTTTTTTTTCCTTTCCTTTATTTAATATTTTCACACCACCAAACAAATAAATTTCCACACATGTATAATAATATTTAACAACTCAACCCTTTTAATAATTTTTTTTTTTGAAATCCTTTAAAAAAAATTATTTAAATTAGCTTTAATATTTTAATTTTTAATAAGTATTAATTGAAGTTTTGTATACGTCAACACATGTATAATAATAGTTAACACACATAACACGTCAAGTAAAATGAAACTACAAATCCTATCCCGCCTTTTGATATTAGTTGACGCTTTTCATATTTAAAGTATATTACTTGACGTTTTTTTTTATAAACGTCAACTATTTAAAAAAGTTGAGCGTCAACTATACTGTTTTTTGTAGTAGTGAATATTGGTATTGTAGAGTATTTATATTACAGTATTAAAATATATTAATGATTATATTAATGATTAACTCGATTCGAGTACTCTTGAACCCGACCTAGATTTGATCTCCACTCAGTCCAACTCATCAATATCGAACTCGAACTGAGCCCTAGCACACGTGTAGCCTAATTCATGTTCGTTTTCTCAATTTTTCGTGCCAAGGGTAAAATAATCGGTACTCTTTAAAATGTATTATGTTTATTTAGTCAATTATGCATATGGACTTTGTGTTTAACCTTAATTTTTCTGCGAAATCGTTGTTATCATTGTGGTTGATAATTCTTTATCAAGTTGATAGAAGTGGTGTTCGGTTGAGTCGTCGGCGAGGTAAGGATTCTATCTCTACGTTGTTTGAGATGGTGGTTCCGGATGATAAATTGTATTTTATGTTGAAAGACTATTGTAGCCATTAGAAGTTGTATGCTTATGGAATTTTGATCGGCTAAGTCGTTTTAGAAATTTAAAAGTGTTTTATGGAAACATTTTTTTTTATAAGTTTGAGAAAATTGGTGAGATGGTTGTGTCGGATGTGGAGCTCGATATTAAAAGATAGTTGATATTAGACTGAATTTTGATTCATTAAGTGATTTGTTGTTATTGGATGAGATTTTGTTGCTGAGAGATAATTCTTTTTTTGGAATTGGTTGGTTTTGAAGTGTTTATTTTTTTTGGTATAATTGTTAAGTATTAGCTTGGTGGGACTCGATTGTGATGTATATTTGATGATTGATGAGTATGTATGAGATGGTTTGTGATCAAAGGAGGGTTGTTGGTTAAGTTTGAGTAATTGGACTAGACTTGGACAGTCTATGTGATATGCTCATTGGAATTGATGCATAGTTATTATTGTTGTTGTTGGACTCAGTGCAGTATAGGCTTGGACCCGAGTGTCTTTATTTTTGTTTGAGTCGCTAGTAGGTGGAGTCATAGCTTGTGTGCTGACGACCTTGTTTTTTTTTTGTTTGCGGTCTTGGTCTATTCTTATTTTTCTAGATTGTCGATCCCGAGTGATGATAAATACCCTTAAATTTTTTAATTGTGTGGCTCATAATTTATAAAGAAACATGAAATGTGGATAGATCGGTGGCCATACCTTGAGAAAGAGGTGTTCAAACAACCCACCATTTGAATAACTTGAATTAACTCAATCCAATTTAATAGTAGGTTGTTAAAAATAATTAAATTAGATTAAGTTTAAATTAATAAAAATTTTATAAATTTTGTTGGGTCGAATATTGATCTAAAATTAATCGGAACTAACTTCACTAATCTAAATTTATTATTAAGTTTAAAAAAACTTAAATATATATTACCAAAAAAAAAAACATAAATATATATTTATGTCTATATATTTATTTATTTTATATATTTATGATCTTTATACTTTATTTTCTATTATTCTTTAAAATATTTTTAAGTCTTTAAAATGTCATCGTAAAAATATATAGTCAAATTATGTCATCTATTCTATTGGTATTAATTATCTATTTTGCTTTATCTCACCTATTTCTTGGTGGGGTTTCTTGACTTTTGTTTATATATATATATACTTTTTAAAAAAAATAATTATCCATTAATTTAATGAAAGTTTAATTATATTTTCTTTTTTTGTTATTTTAGTTATCTATTTGTTGATCGTATGCAATGATTTCATTCTTTGATAAAAGCCAGCCCTCCAACTCGTTTCAGCCCTCCAACTCAATCCTAATAAAACACGACTCGTATACCATTTAATGCGTCTATTAACTCACTCTAGCTTCTTTCAAGTAATCGAAAATAGCGAAAAAAGAAGAAGAAGGATATAGGTTAACCAATTCGTCTCGTCTTCTTATAAAAGCCAGCCCTTTGTGCTTAGCTCCTTTTCTATTGTGCATGCTCGAACCATTCTTCATGGAGCCGTGGCACTTTCCCTCCTCGTGGTTTCAAAGTGATGATTAAACGGTCATTTGAAACGGCTCATTGGAATGCCAGTTCGGGAGTGTTTGGCCAATATGCCCAACTATGGTGATGTTTTTAACACAGCCATGACGTACGAGTGGTGCAAGGTTAGTAATAAATGTTTTAATAAGAAAATATAAAGATGTTTTTGATGGAGTTGGCATATTAGTTGATGTTGGAGGTGGCACTGGAAACGTGGCCAAAGCCATTGCGGAGGTTTTTCCACACATTAAATGTATCGTGTCTGATCTTCCTTAAGTTGTGGCTGACGTGGAAGGAAAAGTACAAAACTTGAAATATGTTGCTGGGAATATGTTTAAAGCTATTACTTCCGTTGATGCATTTCTTTTTTAAGGTAAATTTAATTATTATTATTTTCTTTCTATACATGCCTGAAGAGCTCCAATAATTATTATTTGTTTAAAAAAATCTATTTAGTTGGAAATATTCAAAATAAAACATACTTAACTTACTCAATTTTAGTTCTTAAAATTAAAAAATAAAATCAATAATAACATAACAACATATTGATTATAATGATGACTAGATAATAATTTTAAATTTCAATTTGTATCAGATGTAGTTATTTTAATTTTTAAAGTGAATTTAATTTTTAAAAGAAGAAAAAATTTAATTTTTAAAGTGAAATATAAAATCTAAATAAACAGTATATTTTTCCCTTTGTCAATGAATTGATTTAATCTACCGAAAGGGAAGGTGATTCGATGGTTTCATTATTTTGTGGTAATGCAGTTCAACACCATTATTACGGTTCGATCTTGAAAATCGGTATTTGTCTCTCTATTTGAGAACACTAATATCCTCTTTGTAGGGTTTGTAGTCCTTCTCCCCGAATTTGTATTTTTAAAAAATGAATTGATTTAACCTTTGAAATGACTATGTAGCTTACCAATACACCAAAAGTTGGAAAACAAAATCAATTTGAATAATAAACGCTTGATTGAACTTAATTGTTAACTTTAATTTTAGTTGAACTTAATTGTCATCTTTCAAAAGTCAATAACAACATAGTTCTAATAATTACAGTTTATATATTAGAATTCCTATCTCAAAATATTGTTAAATAAAAAATATATCATCTTTAAAAATATTAGAGTTTCAAATTCTACGTCTTGTACTTGGAAAAAGTAGAATATAGATAAAACTGAATGAATTAAATTTAAGAGGCGAACACAAGAAGATGACTTCATTAAAAAAATGAAGGTTTTCAGCAAAATGATGAGTGTTACATTTTGTACCACTAATTACAATTGATAGATAGAGTACCTTAAATAGGGAGCATTATTAAAACTATGACTCCCAATTAATCAAAAGGGTATTTTTGACGAAAAATAAAAATACCAAAATTAAAAAATTAAATTACAAGAACAAAAAGGAATGATAGATATAAATATAATATTTTAGATTTGAAATAATAAACAAATAAAAATACATTATCTTTTATTTAAAAAAAATTCATAAATGTCACGTGATTTATAAATAATAAACTCTCTTGCAAGTCCTCTAGTTTATTATAATCTTTCTATTAATTCCTCTAAAACTTATGTTCAAAAAATAATTAAAAAAAAATAAACTCCACACTTTCTCATTCAAACTCCTCTTTAACACATAGCTAGAAAAAACTCCTCCATTACAAAGATATATGCAACTATTATATTTAATAATATATCACACTCACAGATACAAGCAGTCACTGCAAACAGAGTA
>JBBMKA010000005.1:110309-137592 GCA_037833695.1 Sechiopsis laciniata
TATATATTTTGAGACCATTCTATTATTATTTTTTAATATTTTACTTTCAATTTAAAATGTTTAATGTTATACTTTCAATAAAGTTAAACCAGTCTATATAATGTCAAAAAAAGCATAGTTCTAGGTCTTATATGACTTAGGAGATGTTTGAGAGAAGAGGAATAAGAATGATTATGAAAGAATGAGAATTAGAGAGAAAATAAGAAAAAAATAATTATGGTGAGAATGATTATTTATATTTAGGATGAAGATAATGATTCTAGGGAGAAATGATTATTTGTATTTGAAGTGGAGAGAATGATTATAGGGAAAATAAAATAATAAAAATGATGAGAGTGAAAAATAGTGACGTGATGTATAAAAAGTTATTGTATGAAGAATGAAAAAGTACTTTTTGTTTTTTGAAATCTGAATGAAAATTAGTTAAGAGAAAAATAAAGAGATGATTTTTAAAAAAACACGATTATGGGAGAATGATTCCTCGTGGCCCAAACACACGGAAACATCCTCATTCTCATTCTCCCCCATTATTCTTGGTTGTACAAACACACTTTGGGGCAAGGGGAATGGTAATGATTATGGGGGGAATGATAATGAGAAGGAAAATAGGAAGGGGAATGATTATGGGGGAATGATTAATTATGTTTAGGGTTAAGATAATGATTATGAGGAGAATGATTATTTGTGTTTGAGATAAAAGTAATGATTATGGAAAAAATAAAATAATGAATATGATGTGAGTAAAAAATAGTGATGTGATGTATGAAAAGTTGTTGGAAAGAAAATAAAAAGTAGTTAAAGGGAAAATGAAAAACGTGATTTTTTGAAAACGTGATTATAAGGAGAATGATTCTCGGTGGCCTAAACACGAGAAATCATCCACATTTCCATTCTCTCCCTTATTCTTGGTGGCCCAAACACTCATTTAATAATCATGAAGTTACGAATTCGAATTTTTCTATTCTAATTATTGTTAAATTTAAAAAAAAAAAAAAAAATCTAGTTTATGGGATACATTTTAATTTAACTTTAATCGAAATATATTCAATAATAAAAATAATTTTAATATAAAAATGATGCCATGGGATTTCTAAAATTTAAAGACAAAAAGTTAATCGAAGAGTTTTATTAAAAGTAAAATTAATGAAATTGAGTATTATAAAAGTGTAGCAACAAAAATGATATTTGTAATACTCATTCATTGCTAAATGAATAGCAATTTGATTTTCGCAATCACAAGTCCCTTTTCCAAGTTTCGAGCTAAATTAGTTTTTAAAAAAACATAAAGTCTCATTATTTAAGTGTCTGACTATGATTAAAAGACAAGAATTCGAATATTCTACTTTAATTATTTTGTTTTTGGGATTAAAAAACAAAATGGATATTTTAATATTATCTTTATTATGTATAATTTAAAGAAATGAGAGAAATTCAAACCGACCCACACTAAGGAATGTCTCAAAAAAAAAAAAAAAAAAAGAGAGAGAGAAGATAAAAGAAAACTCACATATGTCAATTATTTTTGTTGTTTGGAAATAATCCCACGTTTCAATATTATTAAATAACACTTGGTGTTTTTATGAGTTTTGTCTTTTCTCTGTCTTTCACACTCACACTACAAAAGTCAAAATCAACTTAAACTTAGATAAGAACTGGTCATGCCAGCAGATGAGCCAGCACTTTTGCCTTCCACTATACCATTTCTTTCTTTTTGGTAACACTAAAAAGTGGACACAAAATTTGAGAAAATAACATAGATGTTTTTATTTTGTAATTAATGGTAATTAATGTAAAAGTGCAATGAATTAAATTAATGTAACTTCGTGTTTAGTTTTATGCAAAACACGTGGATGATAGAGCTGATAAAAGCACCAAAACTAAACCAACCCTTTTCTTATCTTAATTAGTTAATTAAAACACAAGTGTAGCTTTGCCTTGAAGTGAAAAGGAATGGACAAACAAAAAGTTCCACTATAAAATTTAGTGGGGTTTGACTTTTTTTTTTTTTTTTTTCCATACTATATATTTTGGTACCTAGTGTTTGACCCAATTCAACCTTTTGAGAAGAAAAAAAAATTGTGGTTTGACCTTCTTGTTCATATATTGCATTGCCACACTTATACTCAAAATAAAACAGCCCAACCAATAAGATCAACATATGGGGCATTTGAGAGATGGTGGAGCCTTCTCTTCTGGGGTCAAACTTCAAAGACAACCTTTGTGGAATGTTGAATGGTTGAGACCATCATCATCAACACCATGTTGATAATGATCATGATGATGCCAACAAATGACAATGACAACGACAATCATCCACTACTACAGCGCATGATCGCAAACGAGACTAGTCAAACATTCAGAAACTCCAAAATCAAAGAAGCAACTTACATCATTCAAACATGTCATAAGGAAAAACTTGAATGTTGGTCTAAGTTTTACTATGATTTTAAATACGCAACTATCATGCGCTAAAATTTATCCAATGAAAAATTTGAGAGAAAAAATAACAATGTATACTTAAAGTTCCGGTTCAAAAAGACGAGAGATGTGATATATCATAGTCTTTAGATAGAGTAATACGGAAGCATGCTTCCTTCCATTGCAATATTTATACCAATCCACTTGTTTATTCAACATTTTTCGTCTTCGACTTCTTTCCTTTTACTTGAAAATGTCTTATTCAGTAAACTTAATTCTTTTGACTCATCATTCCCTCCTATTATGATGCAAAAGTTGCATCATTTGAATGTGGATTTTATAAAAATACTTGAATAATTAATCTCTAATTTATACATTTTAATTACTTCTTGCTTTTGGGATTCTTATGAATATATATATAGTCTTAAGTAAGACTTAACATTAGAATCTATTTTCAAAACATGATAACTATAATTTTGGCCTCCATTAATAAGTAAAATTAGGATAAATTTATAAAACGTTCTTTTTATTATTATTATTATTTTTTTATTTTTTTTTTTTACAACATTTGTGAGGGAGGGTTCTTGAACCCAATAACTTGATCGTACAAAATATCGCTAAGCTTTGTTTCTTTGGTATAACATCAATATATTTTCTATCATATTTGATTAAAAATGTATCTACAAATTGAAAGTAAATAAAAGAACGTCTGTGATTGATAATGATCCAATGTTTCTAGGGGGGCTCTGAATATTGGGTTTGGGCCTATAAATTTATGTCATTTTCATGGGTGGAATTGGAAAAATTGAGCCAAAAAGCAACTAAGTTGCTTGTTCTAACAGACATTGCGAATTTTAGGAAAAGACAAATACATCTAAATTAATTCAAATAAAATTATTCTTTCCTTTAAAAGTTAACAAATTTTGTATTCCCTTAGGCTAGTTTAATATTATTATATTGTCCCCTAAAAATAAAAAATATTATTATATTATTTAATAACAATTTTTTTATTTATTAAGAAAAGATACCATCAATTATCATTTTGAATTTGAATTCTTAATTTATGCAAAATTACAAAAGTGTGCTTCCGCAATCAAATTGCATTCTTAAAAAGGAAAACGAATCAGATTTTCAAAAGTTTTGTCTTTTCTTTTATAGAAAAGAAAGATAAAAGAAAAGACACTGTTTCTCACGAAAAAAAAAAAAAAACTTTTTTTTATAATTATGATAAATTTATAATAAATTTTGGGCTATTAACGATCACTTTTCTCTCTTCAAAAGGAAAAAAAATATGAAATTTGAAGTTAGTTCAAATTCAAAAGGCCCATAATAAAAGTCCACTTCAGTGCGGCATCAAGCCTGGCCCATAAATGTGAAACTGTAACCTTAAGTGGCTCAGTTACTTTCGCAAAGCCCACAAATGTTCTGTTTGTTTTTCAGAAATGAGAGATGCGTCAACTAGGAAATGGCTCATTAACATAAATTATTAAATAAATGACTACACCGATATCTAATTTTAAGTTTTTAGAAACTATTAAACAATTAGTTAAATTGTAACTGACCATTGTATTTCTTTCTTTCATTTTTTGAGAACATTTTTTAAAAGGGTGTAACACGAGGACTTCTCAAGTGATCATCCAACTTAGTACTATTCTCGCCCAAGCACGCTTAACTACGAAGTTTTAATGGGATCCAATGCATTAGTGGTCGTATGATGGCACCCAACCATTGTATTTTTAATATTAGTTATACTTTGTGTACATTAATTAATTCAAATTTAAATTCATCTCTAACTACCTACAAGATCTAAATATCATTATAGTGTATCTCTGTCCTTGTTATTATTTTTCGTATTCGCCATAATGCAGTCGTATGTTCATTCACTGTACATCTCTATCTTGTTTATGCTTTTTTTGTATATGCCAAAATGCAATCGTGCATACAACTCGAAAGTCTATTGTATTAGGATCTTACAATTGTCCCACATGGGAAAAGTGAGGAGTCTAACAAGTATATATAAGAGATATGCGTTATTCCTCTCATTGCTAATTAGTTTTGAGATGAAACCCCATATTATCTATGAACAATTACTCCAATAGAAGAAATTGATTTCTCCATCTTTACTTATAAGCTTGAATGTGTTTTCAAGCCATCTTAATTCTTATTTCTCTTTCACTTTCACACACATTTGAGATGAACAAATGTGTTCATATATACACAGCCATCTTAATTCTTATTTCTCTTTCACTTTCACACACATTTGAGATGAACAAATGTGTTCATATATATAGGTAGAATGAGGCGTGTTCATATATATAGGTAGAATGAGGAATAATATGGAACTTCTAATAACGTAAGATTAATTTTCCATCAAAGTTAACTTAAAGAAACTTAAGTTTAAGAGAAATTAAACCCACTTCTCATCAACAATGAAACTCACAATCTCATAAACATTTCAATAACATATCAATTGATACATTCTATTTTTTCTAACGTGTACATCTATATCTTTGTTATGATTTTTCATTTGTCAGATCCATCTTTGTGAATGGAGATATATGCTTGCAGTTTTAAAACTTTCGTCAACCTTCAGGATTGTTGCAATTGGCTCGATAAATTGAGCTATTATGATTGAAATAGGCGTTTCTTTCATCCCATACTTCGTTAAAAACAATTATCAAGGTTGCTTCCATTGATGAGTTCTTGATTTTTCCAAGATTGGCTTTATTAATGAAAAACATTGGTTCGTCACCTATGAATTGTTTATAAGAAACTATTTGTTATTAATCCTCTTGAGAAATTGTGTTTCTACAAATTTTTTTTTTCTTTACGTATCTTCTTCTTTTCCTCTCCTTGAAAATCGAATTTATGATCATATAAGGTTCCACAAGTGTTGTGAAAGAAAAATTGAGTTTTCTAGTATATAAGGTCAAGATGAAAAATGTCATGTCTTTTAGACATATCAGTGTAGAACACACACAAAATATTGGTCAAGTTTGGTTTCAATCTAACAAACTATTATTTTATTTTATTTTATTATTATTTTTTTTTTATGACTGTCCGAGCGAACCATTCGAATGTCAACAAAATCTGCAAAAAATTAAAAATTCAAATTATTAATATACTATATTTATGATACTATATTTAAAGAAAATTTTCATCCCTAATTTGAAATGACACAATTACTAAAATATAGATTACTTCTTAATTGAACTACGAGGAAGATAACTTCAATAGTCAAAAAAAAAAAAAAAAAAGACTTTGTGTTAGTAGCTCCACACATCTTAATGTTATGAGTAAAATTGGATCATGAGGATAAAACACAACAAAGGTAAAAAGGAAACGTGTTCATAAAAAAACAAGAAAAGATGATTACTAGAATTAATTACATAATTAAAATAATAAAGTTGTTGTTTCCACTCTCGATCCTCTCCACTAAAACCTATTAATTGATTTAAAAAAAAATTAGAAAATTATAAAATAAAATATCAATTTTCATTTCGTGGGCAACCTCTCCGTCTCCATCTCCTTTGTAATTTACACAGGACGATCAAAGAAAACGAGTAAATACAAGCAGCGACTAATTAAATTTTTTTTAAAAAACGAATTATTTAAATTCTTTATGGTTTTGTCATTATTGAATTTATGAATCGATTCACAAACTTTTTTTTTTTTTTTTTGCCATTTCCCTTCTTCGTTCAATTCCCTACTGTTGAGCTTTCTTCTTCCTTCGCCCACGCTCGCTGCTCCAATCAATCTTCTCTGCCATTTTGTATGTTACAGATTACACAGATTCTTCAGCCTACGCTTCTCAATCTCTCCATCGCTGCGGTATGTCGGTTTCTGTTTCCTCACTTTTCTGTTCATGTACTAGATCTGCGATTTCACCGCCAATTTTCTGCAGATCTTAATCACTCCGTACAGTTTGATCGCTTTTTCTTCTCTTTTTGTTTTTGTGTTTCGTTTTCTTATTATGCTGTTCTATGCTTTCGTGCGTTTGATTTGTGGTAACGGATCGATTACGCCTAAATTTGGTGATTCTGGATGAATTTGTATTTGTTTAGCTAGCACCGACAGATTTCTTCCTGTATTCGAAGTTTTTTTTGACGGTGACGAGTGGAATTGCAGAATTCAGATCGAGGTAGGAGTCGACGCTGAGGAGCCTGAAACAAAATGGCTGACAGCCAGAAGTTCCAGCTCGGAACTATCGGCGCTTTGAGTTTGTCGGTGGTTTCGTCTGTCTCGATTGTCATTTGCAACAAGGCACTTATTAGCACACTCGGTTTCACGTTCGGTGAGTTGCTAGTTATCTTTTCGTTTTAGGCTCCAAAATCTTGATTTCCGTGCCTTTTTATTTGCATCTGTTTTGAATAGATTCTATGTGCAATATACATATCTTAGTCTCCTTTCAACTGAGCCACGAATATTTAACTGTTCTTAGAATTGGAGATCTACGAGGATTATAGGCTCCGATGTCTTGCATCGAATTTCCATTGATTGCTAGATTTTCCATCAGAGTTTTTATTTTGTAGACTTGAAATTTCATTTGTGATTTAAATTTTCCTGCCTTAGAAGTGCATTACTACTGTTTAGCGAACTTCCATTCTATGTAAATTATGTATTATTTCACTTCCACCTAGCGTTAAAAATGATTTGAACCGGTCAATTTATCCTTGCCTAGCTTAAGCTTTTAGGTTATGTTTTAAATCCTTATAATATCATTTACTTTCAATTTCATATTAATAATTGATTTGTAGGATCTTTTGAGTTAAACTTAGTTGAGATGCTCGCAAATGTACTAGGCTCATATGGTTGTCTTGTGAGATTAGTCGAGGTGTGCTTGTGAGAAGTTTTGAAGAATGAGTTCAGAAGTTTTAATTTATCCACTCATATCTTGGTAATAAAAGAAAATTAGTGTAGGTCTCTCAGTCTATGAGCTACTCTCTTTTAATTTTGTCTGATTATAACATTATTAAATTTCAGTACAAAATGATTTTGCATTCATAGTATCAACTTATCACATGCCTTCAGAAAAATAGTAAACTTCTGAAACTAGATCAGTGTATTGTTTCTGTGTTAAATATATCACGAGAAGTGTGACCCTCCCTCTATGTGTATTTATTTGTGCCAACTGTGAGCAGAAGCTACCCGTTGATACTCGGCTCTGTCTTTTATATTTGAACGGGTACATTAACGAAACTTTGTTGATGTGCAGCCACAACATTGACAAGCTGGCATCTGCTTGTTACATTTTGTTCCCTACATGTGGCACTATTGATGAAACTGTTTGAACATAAGCCTTTTGATGCAAGAGCTGTTATGGGATTTGGAATACTAAACGGAATCTCAATTGGGCTTCTAAATCTTAGCTTGGGCTTCAATTCTGTTGGCTTCTACCAGGTAAAATCACATTTGTGAACAGAATGTGTTATCTTTCATACAACTTTATAACTTATCCTCTTTTTCTAAGATGCAAATGCAATGCCAAGTGTGAAATGTTAAACCATTTGAGCAATAAATGTGCTCTCTTTGAGCATGTTCCTACTCATATAGCATTGTTGATTTTATTTTCTCATGATTATTTTAATTATGAACCAAGTGTTGATTTATTTTTATCTAGTCTTTGAATAAAGAGTATATTTAATTGCTACACCAGATGACGAAACTGGCAATCATCCCCTGTACTGTTCTTTTGGAGATCATTTTCTTCCGGAAAAAGTTCAGGTGAGTCTAATTACTGTTGAATCCTTCATGTACAAAACTACCTTTTTTCCATTTTTAAGCAAGACGGCTTCCATTCAGTTTTATTCGTATGATCTCTTATCAAGGCCTTTACTTGATTCTTCATACTGTTTTAGAAATGAGAAATGGGATGAGTGGTAATTTGTTCTCAATTGAATTTTTAGAGGGGCGGAGAGGTGTTGCGCTGATGTGTGGAGCCTCATAAAATTTTATGTTTCTCTTTGGGCCTTTGTTTCTAAGCTTTTTGTAATTATTCTATAGACATCATTTCTCTTGACTGGAGACCATTTTTATAAAGTCCCTCAATTTTTTGTGTGCACTTTTCATGTTCTTGTATCTTCTTTCATTTTATTCTCGATAAAAGCTTGAGTTATTACAAAAAAAAAATTGTTCTCAACTGGCATGTTTTCCCCACCTTTCTTGTTACTATTTGGATGAAATTATTACCAAGTTCGTCAAGACTTTGTTGGGAATTAATCATTATGGGTGGATCGAGTGGTCAAAAGAGTCTTGGAGAACTAAGAGAGTATAGGTTCAATCCATGGTGGCTATCTATCTAGAAATTAATTTCTTAGGAGTTTTCTTGACAACAAATGTAGTATGATCAAGTGATTGTCTTTTGAGAATAGTTCATGCATAAGTTGGCCCAGACACTCACATATATTAAAAAAAGGAAAAAAAAGAGGTTTGGTTGGGATTTATTTAACCCATATTTTGAGGCACAAAATGTGTTTTGCATAGTTAGATCAAGATTCAAGATGATATCGCATATCATACTTGGTGTCCTAACGAAAAGGACGAAAGGAGGTAAAATCTTAAATGTCATTTCATTGGATTCTGGAAATAACTGAAAAACCTTTATTATCCAGATTTTTAGTTTTTAGAACTTTAGTATACCTCAATACAAGGACTTCTGCTCTTTTCTTCCTGCATTCCACCACTTTTAAGAAGGAATTACCTTCTGCTTTGAATGATTCATCCTGAAACGTGAAGACAGGTTGTAGTAGGAAGGAAACAGGGACCGGAAACAAACAATATTTAAACTAAGTTCACTTCCAATAAGTTTCTTTAAATACTGATGTGTAGCTTGACTTATATTAAAATTTCATTAGTCTTCTCTTGATTATTGGCCAACTGTGAGCGTTTTAATTGATGATTTTATGTTTCAATTATATCTATCATATAGGTGGTTTCCCTTTGAGTGTATTTGGTATTTATTATATTGTCCTGTCCAAATACATTATCTAGCAGCATATTTACATCTATGCTACTATTGCAGTAGGAGCATCCAGTTTTCACTCTCGATCCTCCTCCTGGGTGTTGGAATTGCAACTGTGACGGATCTACAATTAAATGCCCTCGGCTCTTTCTTGTCTCTGCTCGCAGTTCTTACCACATGTGTTGCACAGATTGTATCCTAAGCTAAGTCCGATCTTGGTGTTTACTTTGAATGCCCCTTTGATGACTGGCTATCATGTGTGGCCTAAAGGAAAGCACTGATTTAATTTGCTCTTTTTTCTAGTCTAAATGATCGAGTTTTTCACGAGGGCTACAAACCTAATATTTCCTTAACATCTTCTTTTAAAATTGTTATTTTTATTATTATTTAATAAATAAATAAACAATTACGTAATTAATTACTTTGCAAGCATATGATTAGTTGCTAGCACCTTTCTCCTTTCCTAATTAACGCAAATGTGGAGATCATTTTTTAGTTAATTTAATTAGCTGAGTGAGTGAGTGAGTGTATTCACTCACTTATTTCTTAATTTTTTCTGCCATTTTTCTATTCCGTTTAAGACCTTGACCAAAACCGTAGATGACAAACACGATTCAGAAGAAGTTCAAAGTTTCTTCAACACAACTTCTATACCAGTCTTGTCCCTATCAGGCATTAACACTGTTCATCACCGGCCCGTTTCTGGATTGGTGTCTGACTGATCTAAATGTTTTTTCTTTCAAATACACTCCCCAAGTACTGGTGAGGGCTTAATAATTTAGCTTCTTTTCTTGTTGACCCCTTTTCTCTTCCCCTTCCTATGGTTACTTCTGACATAAACTTTTTTTTTTTTTTTTTTTTTTTGCTTGTACAGTTCTTTATTGTACTCTCCTGCCTTATTTCTGTCTCAGTCAACTTCAGTACGTTTCTAGTTATTGGAAAGACTTCTGCAGTTACGTATCAGGTTCTAGGACATCTAAAGACATGTTTAGTTTTGGGCTTTGGCTACGTTCTGCTTCACGATCCATTTAGCTGGCGGAACATTTTGGGAATCCTGGTTGCCATAGTTGGAATGGTTGTATATTCTTATTATTGCACCCGCGAGAGCCAACAGAAATCTAATGAAGCAGCATCAGCACAACTATCTCAGGTACGAGTTTTTCTAACGTCTCTGTTTCGAAGCCCTTTTGTAATTATTCTATAGGTGCTATTTTACTTTATGGAAGGCTGTTTTTTTAGGGAGGCCTCTCTTTTTCTGGGCTTCTCTTTTGTATACTACTTAATTTGTATGTTAAGCATGATTATTAGTCCCTAGGGTTTGGGTATCAGTCTCTATTTTGGTCCCTATGTTTCAAAATAAAACACTTTTACCTCTGACATCTCATTAATTCTCAATTTTAGTCATTGAGATAACAAAATCGTAAGTTACATAACAAAATATTAACTAAAATGATGATTAGATTAATTTTAAATTCTAATATATTGATGAAGGGGTTATTTTAGTCCCGAAAAGAAAACGAGTGTAAAAGTAAACTCATAAGACACACAAGGACTAAAATTGAGCAGTCAGGGATAAAAAAATGTCTCAAAATAGGGACCAATTAGAAACTAAACTCCAAACGTAAGAGATTAAAAACGTAATCTTCCCTAAAAAACCATCCTTGGTAACATAAATAGTTTGGCATTGGCGTGTTATCTCTGCAAAGGAACTGAAACGATCTCCATGTTGTTTACAGGTGAAGGAAAGTGAAACTGATCCCCTAATAAATGTTGAAAATGGATCTACAATCTTAAACGATGGTGTGGGCCCTAAAGCACCAGCGTGGAGTTCAAACAAGGACCTGCAAGCATAAGGAAAGACGAATTTTGTCGTGAGCCCAAAGCGGTGGGTCAAGTTATTCCCCAGCAATGAAGAGATTGCTGGCAAGACGGCTTCTTATGCTGATTGATGTGTATCAAGAGTGCGACACGTATCGAAATATAAAGTTAGCAAGGTAGAGGAAACTCTTTCTCCTTTTAATAGCTATTGTTTTTTTTTACATCTATGAGTATCTAGGCTATCTTATACTCACCTCGACTATTTTTTATGGACAATCGTTTGATTCTATAACATTTGGTTGTCAACTTTTTTAGAATTTATGAGTCTTGTTATGGATGCATATCCAAATATTTGAAGACCAGAGAACACAGACTGTTTTACAATGTTTCATAAATTGCAAATTTTGGTGATTTATAGCTTTATCTATTCTCGTTTGGCTCCTTAAAAGGAATCCACGGTCTGGATGCTGAATTATTTGTTGATACCTACCTGTAGTTTTGGGATGAGGCGTGCAGGAGATTCACATTTTTTTTTTAAGGTTTGGATCCAAGAAGCAACAATAAATTACAATTAAATTCACTCGTTGGTTTTTTGGCCAAAATTTCTATAAATATAAATGTTGCCTCTGAGAGACATTAAAATAATTTTATTTAGTTCAACCATATAGAATGAAAGTCAAAGTGACTATATGTTAGTGGTAATTCTGGAAGCATATAGTCTTTAGAAGCGTAGTCTTTAGAAAAATGAACTCTTCAGACTTAAACCTCCAAATTCTCAAATATAACATAGAATGGAATGAAACTTCCTATCTTATTTTGTGGTGGATGATATATTCATTTAACTAGTTTTTTTTATTTCTTTGGTTAAAATACTATTTTTGTCACTATAATTTAGAATCTGTCCCATTTGATTCTTCTATTTACAAATGTCAATTTTAGTTTTTCTGTTTACAAATGTCAATTTTAGTTTTGTCTACTAAAAAAAAAGTTGTCAACTTTAGTTTTGTTTATTATGTAAAATTTAAAATGGGTCATTATGATAAATTTAAAGTTAATTGAAATTGAAATGGATTTAATAAAAATAAATAACTATTTTTGAGGTCATAAAAATAATATCTTTGATACAACAAAGAACACAGTATAAATAGATTTATAGAAAAAATATTAATAAGAAACGTTTTTTTAAAAAATAAAATAACAAGAAACATATGATATGAACCCATTTTAAATTTTGTGGGACTAGCTACTCTTAAACACGAAGAGAGTCAAGTATTTATTTTAAGATTGAATCCGTGATCGTAAAATTAAAATAGATTACTACAAATTAAGATAATCAACACGTCACCTACCGTTTTTATTGTTTGGAGAGATTCCAAACTTAACCTTTTGAACGAAATTACGAATTTGATATCAATTGAAAATGTTGATACATTAATCATTTGAGTTGGGTTGAAACATTTAAATTACAATCAAACATTATGTTTATCGATGAAGATGGTTTACAAATCTATTGAAAGAAAAAACGTGGATAAATACTTAAGAAATCAGGAAAAATGGATCTTATCTAAGTTAATAATCTAAATAAAAAAGGGTTAAAATACCATTTTGTTACTTCGACTTTCGAGCTTGTTGAATTTTGATTCTTCGACTTTTAAATGTCTAATTTTGGTCTCGTAACTTTGTTGTTTGTCCAATTTTAGTTCCTCAACTTTCAAATGTTCAAATTTAGTTCTTAGACCATAAAAAAGTTAAAAAATAGTCTTATCAAATGATTTTTTTCTTACTCCTAAATTATTTTCTTTATCTTCCATCTTTCATCATTTCTCTCCCTAGTAGATTTACCTCTCTTTAATCCACTCTCTTTCCCCTTTTTTTTTGTTCTTTCATTCTCTTTCTTTTTAATCTTAGTTCCAGAGTAGACTATGAATTTTGAAAACAAAAAGTGATAAATTAAGGTAGGAAATTTTCTCAAAAAAAAAAAAAAAAAAAAAATTAAAGTAGGAAAATGATTATTTAGAAAAATTGTATCATGTTACAATTTGATGAAATGGATTAAAAGAGAATAAGAGAAAAAAAAGGGAAAGAGAACTAGAGAGATGGATTTCATAGAGAATGTTTAGAAAAGAAATTTCTAAACGAAATGATAAAAGATAGAAGAGAGATAAAATAATTTAAGAGTGAGAAAAAATTTATTTGACTAAAATGACTATTTTTTAACTTTCTTAATAGTCTAGAGATCAAATTTAGATATTTAAAAGTCGAGAAAACAAAATTCGATAAAGAGTAAAGTTGATGGACTAAAATCAAACAAACAACAAAGTTTAAGAACTAAGCCAAAAGCATAAACTATAGAACAATTTCCAAGCATATTTTAACCAAAAAAAAAAAAAAAAGTGATTAAGCCGCCCGCCGATGCTCGTTTATTATTATTATTATTATTTTATTTTTACTTTTATATAAATAGTTTTTGGTGAGTGCAGCTGAGATCGAAACTGTGGTCTGTGAGAAAGTAAAAGTGAGAGAGATTATCGACAATGGCGCTTCGAATCCTAAGCAGGAAAAACCTAGCGCCAACAATTTCTGGAGCGTTAGGGTTTGGAAATTTTCGCGGATTGCAGACCGTCACCTTGCCGGACCTCCCTTACGACTATGGCGCTCTTGAGCCCGTCATCAACGCCGAAATCATGCAGATTCATCACCAGAAACACCACCAAGCCTACATCACCAACTACAACAAGACTCTCGAGCAGCTCCACGACGCCATTAACAAAGGCAACACCTCCACCGTTGTCAAGCTGCAGAGTGCCATCAAATTCAATGGCGGAGGTTTTCTTTTCATTTTTCACTTTCTCTTTTGTCTAATGCTTCAATTAGGGAATCTTAAGATACTCATTGAGTGGATTCGGATCGCTTATCGTTTCTTAATTTGTTAATTTCCGATCATTTTACTGTTTAGGTCATGTCAATCATTCGATTTTCTGGAAAAATCTTGCCCCCGTTCGTGTAAGTCTCAGTCCTGGCGTTTCTGATTTGATTTCTAGGTTAATGCTCAATTTCTTGATGTTTTTCGATCTTTCGAGTCGAATATCTTCTGTATTATATTTTGCAGGAAGGGGGTGGTGAGCCTCCGAAGGGATCTCTGGGATGGGCGATCGATACTCAGTTCGGTTCTCTTGAAGCCTTGATTCAGAGAGTCAACGCAGAAGGTGCTGCTTTACAGGGTTCTGGATGGGTGGTAAGTTCACTCCCCTGTTCTTATTTTCCTTTTAATTTTTGTTTACCACAGGTTTAGACGTTTACGGTTTATCTGATGTTTTTTCTCTTTTGCGTTCTTTCTAGTGGCTTGCTCTGGATAAGGAACTGAAGGCGCTGTCGGTTGAAACCACGGCCAATCAGGTATGCCTCTATGTTTATTTGTTTAGAAGTGAGGAATTTTAGAGAGTGATCAGAGAGAATATAGAGAGAAGGAAAATTGGAAGCTACACTGTACTGTTCCACAATGGGTTGAGAGTGAAAACAACATAAACCTTAACCTAAACTAAAGGCCAATGAGCTTGTACATAGAGATATGCATAAAATAAATACCATCTTATTAAATACTCTAAAAAGAAGCTATCCACGTTGCTGATGCTGTTTGTTCTATTTCGTTGCTGCCTTTTGTTGATTTCTTATTGTTTGTCTAATTATTTTGCCCTACACTAGCATTTTATGGAGTCTGGTTAGCTTTTTATGGCTTGTTTGTAGAAAATGTAGCCTATTTTTTGGTTATATTTCAAATAAAAGATTGAAATTTGAAAGTCATGTGGCTGATGCATGCAACTCTTTGCAGGATCCTCTTGTGACCAAAGGGTCTGCTTTAGTTCCTCTGCTTGGTATTGATGTTTGGGAACATGCATACTATTTGCAGGTAAATGTTTTCCACTTTCTTCCCAATTGTAGTGTTTTTCTCTTTCTTTTCCGAGGTGTCTATCTGGATAATATCATGTTCTCTTTTGAAAGATTATCCGATTTACTTTGCTGGTTGGGTTACTATCTCACTTCGTTAATCATTAACGATGCTTTGAAGTGAATGGGAATTTGGTGATAAAGTAGCTTGGGGAGAAACCTGTGTTTTATGGTTTTTCTTATTGTGGTGAAGATTCACATACTGAAAAGCTATAATGTAAAATATGTTTTAACAGCCCCAATGTTGACCTAGAGGTTAAAGAGGGACTTAGGGATCCAAGAGGTGATGATTTCAACTCATGGTGGTCATCTACCTAGGAAATAATTTCTTATTGGTTTTTTTGACATGCAAATGTTGTGGTTAGATGGTATGTTTTGTGAAAATAATTAAGGTACACGGAAGCTGACCTAAGCACACTCACGGATATAAAAAAACAAGAATATATATGTTATAACAGCCCCCCAAAGGTGGCAACCTCGTTGGCCTCGGTCTGCATCATTGAATCTACGGTGAACTTAATAATAAAAACTCTTGATAATAGCCAAAGTTTAGATTTTTTTTTTTTAAAAAAGCATATGCTTTAACAGGTCAATGAAAAGTTAATGCTTCCTATAAAAAGAAGCATATATGGCCTGCAGCTATTAGCTTACTATATTTTGCTGCCTGCTTATTTATGTTTTGAACTTCTTCATGGTGCAGTACAAAAATGTGAGACCAGACTATCTGAAGAACATATGGAAGGTTATAAACTGGAAGTATGCTGATGAGGTTTATGCAAAAGAAGTTCCCCTAGTTGAGAGTCGTTAAAGAAGTGTCCGTTTGTTGAATCTTCTGTAAGCTGTGTTATGGTGAATATTGAATAATGAACATCCTTGTATGCATGGATGTTCAAACCTTGTAATGAGATGAAATGTGTCTTTTTTTAAACTACTTTCTTTTTCCAGATCGGTGAATGCATGAAGCCACGAGAGTTTATTTTCCCCTCTTATGTTTTTTATGTTTCTTTTTCTATTAAGCCCGAGGAGTATGATTCGTATACGAACAACCCAACAAGTGATTGAGTTGTAGCTACTAGCTATCTCTCAATAAATTTTTTTACAGGTTTTCTTGACAATCAAAACCAGCAGAGTTAACTCTTTTTATGAGATAAAATGATCTTTTATTATATGGTATCACATTCAAATGTACATTAATTGTGAAGACAGGCTTTATTATTGGCCCTCACCATATCTTCTTCATATATTCCTATTCTTATCGTGGTTGAAGATAAGTATGAAAGATGAAAACTATATTTGGTCATCTCATCAAATTAGAAGATAAGAGAGGCGACTTTGCGCAATCCAACGGGCCAATTTTGACCTGGCTGTTTGGTTTGGTTTGGTTTGGTTTGTTGTGTAAATGTAATCTAAGTTTTACGCATTACCATATTATTATAGCAAATTAAATCACATTAACAGAGGAGGGAAGGTTTTGTCAAACTGATAATTACCATATTAGGGAATTGGAGGAGCCACAAATAATTCATAATACAATCAATCACCGCTGTTGTCTTACTTTTAGCATTTTTCTTCCTTTTTGACTTCAAAGCAGTTTCCCCATAAAACCAACGTCCGTCAAACCCAAGCCGAGCCCAAAAATTTGTCTTTGTTCTTCAATCCCATCATCAACGCAGTCAGGTTTTACGTTCCATTTCTTCTTTTGATTTCGTTTCTCTTTTCCCTTTTTTTGTTTGATCAACGCTTTGTTCTTCGTCGGTTCTTTCTGTTCTCTGCATTATCGACCGTTTCTTCAAATTCCCATTTGCGCCGCGTTAGTTCTCGTTAACCCATTAGCGCGATGTGTTTTATTTCTTTGTTTTCTTTGTGATTTTTCGTTTTTCTTGCTCTGTTTCGTAGTTTCTTTGAGTTTTTCTTTCTATTACGTTTGATTACATGGGTGATCTTCAAGTTTGTTCGCCTCGGCACCATGGTATCTTGTTGGGTAGAGATTTTTCCTGTCCTCATTTGTCCAGATTGCCATTTCCGACATTAGATTCTGATCCCTCGTTGATTTCTTCTGAAAATTGGTCGAGGGCGGAAAGTACCGCCGGCGATATCCTTCGTAGGATTCAGGCCACTTGGGTGGCAGAGAAGAAGAGACAAGAGGTTGTTGATTATGTACTGGGATTGATCAGAAGTCGTATTGGATGTGAGGTAATTTAATGTTCTTAGTTGTGTTATGTTATAGCTGTTTCTGCTTTGCTCAACATTCTTCAAATGTTTTAAAAGCATAGTTTGGCTTTCTTTAAACTAATTATGTAAGTACTGTACTTTTGATGGGTTACAGTTGAATATGATTCATGTGGCTTTATATACAGGTATTTCCATATGGTTCCGTGCCACTCAAAACGTATCTTCCTGATGGAGATATAGATTTGACTGTCGTCTGTTGTGCAAGCATTGAGAGTGCTGTGGTTTCTGATGTTCATGCTGTTCTTAAGGAACAAGAAATACATGGGGCTTCTCAGTTTGAAGTGAAGGATGTTCATTGCATTGATGCTGAGGTTTAACCCTATCCTCTACATAAAAAATATATAGTTAAAGAAAGGATGAATCAAAAGAAATGGAAGGAAGAAATAAGTGAACTATGACATTATGGGTTTTTTTTTTTTTTTTTTTTTTTAATAAAAAACTTTTGTTTGAATTATTATTTTTTATTATTGTCTGCACTTGGCTTTATAATAAAAATTTGGTGAGACATTTTATATTTCTCTTATGGATATCTTCGGAGGTTATTTATACAATCTAGAGCTGGAGGTTGTATGTTTTGTTCGTATATGTTTTGTTCCTACATATTCCTGAAATTTTTTGTTAAAAAAAAGGAAAGAAATTCCTGTCTGTTGTTATTCAACTTAGTCTGACTTGAAAAGCTCAAGAAGCTCCTGAATGGTTTGTCTGGATTTTATTGTTTCTTTATATATGTTAATTGGGCTTACGAAAGATATAGTTTAGGGGAAAAGAAAAAGTAAGAATGTTTATTTGGGTCAATCAATCAGGACACTGTGACAGCTTTTTAAGTGGATTCTTGCTCCATTTTAGTCCTTGTAAATTATGGAGGATGAAGCTTAATATACACGTAGATCTATCAAGATATATTATTATTATTATTATCTTCTCTGTGTGATGGATTACAAGCATTTCATTATCAGTTGTGATAACCTTTCCCCTCAACCATTATTAAAATCATAATTGAGATCATGGCTATGATGAGGTATCATGGAACTTTGAATTAATAACCAATTTCCTGCCTATCCTAGGTGATGCATCGATGTAATTATGGATGTTAATACTTTTATTTCTGGATTGAAGTTCCTGTGTTTCTTGTTTACTTTAGCTATAAAAGTTTTTACTAGTTCAGATTGCATGAGATTTCCTTATCTATCTTTGTATTTCTGTTGGCAGGTTAAGCTTGTGAAATGCATTGTTCAAAATATAGTTGTAGATATATCATTTAATCAGCTGGGAGGTCTTTCCACCTTGTGTTTTCTTGAGCGGGTATGGTTAAATGTTAACTACTATTTTTTAAAAAAAATTCTAAGCTGACGTGCCTGAACTACAATATTAGCTGGGTTAGGTTTATGATTTGATGTTGGAAATTTTGATTTTTATAATCAGGTTGATCGCCTTGCTGGTAAAAATCATCTTTTCAAACAGAGCATTATTCTGCTAAAAGCTTGGTGCTATTATGAAAGTCGAATTCTTGGTGCTCACCATGGATTGATATCCACTTATGCTTTGGAAACACTTGTCCTGTATATTTTTCATCTCTTTCATGGTTCTTTGCATAGCCCTTTGGCAGTGAGTAAACATTTAAATTCAAGATTCAATTATCTACTTGCAAGATTCAGTATCTGATTCTTCTTTGCTTGTTCAAATAGGTCCTCTATAGGTTTTTGGAATACTTCAGCATATTTGATTGGGAAAATTATTGTATCAGCCTGAATGGACCCGTTCGCAAATCTTCCTTCCCTGATATAGTGGGTAAGAATTATTTTTCTGTAAGGTTGGATTGGTTAGTCTTTGCTTTCTTGACTTATAGTGGGGTTGTACAGCTGAAACACCAGAAAATGGTGGACATGAGCTATTTCTGAGTGATGACTTCCTCAGAAACTGCTTGGAAGTTTTCTCAATTTCATCAGGAAGGAATGAGCCAAGCTTGAGGGGTTTTACCCTGAAGCATCTAAATATAATTGACCCTCTCAAAGAAAATAACAACCTTGGACGCAGTGTTAGTAGAGGTATTTATCAGCTTTCATTTCATGTGTTTATTCCTTGGCCTTTTCTTTTTGCTAATTCTGACCTTGTCTCTGTTGCTGGGCGATTTGGTTAATGGTGGTATATATAAATTGTTGCAGATTAACCCCATCTCGCCCCAGTTGCACTCCCAACCTACCCCAAGACCCTTATATTAAAAAGTCTCTGTTGTTTCTCCTAGTATGATGGATTATTGCATTATTATAGACTTTAATTTTAAAAAGTTTGTTGAAAGTTCAAATGAATGCTGAAAGTTGAATTGCAGGGATTCAGGAACTTTGAGAAGCTGTACAAAGTCTTTTCTTTTATTTTACTTTTAATCTTTCTACATATTTGTTTTAAGATTTTGAACAAACTCAGCTACTACTATTACTAGAAGGTAGTGCCCTAATTTCACTCTTTTTGTAAGTCCATCTGGGCATGGGATTTTTCCCTTATTTCATAATTTCGACGAAATGTTTCGGCTTCAAAAAAAAAGGTAGTGCCCTAATTTCAGTAAAATCCTTCGCTCCACCATTTAAGGTCTTCAGACACTCCCCTTTACTTTCTAAACTGGTATTTTGCTTTGTCTTTTCTTTTCATGAATGTATAGTATGGCAACTTATGTAAGGTCTACCTGTTCAGCTCCAACATGCCTTCAACATGGCTCTAATATTGCCAGATTGAGTGTCATAAAATATTATCATTTGTGAAGTTTTTTTTCCCCTCATGAAATAAAAATTTAATTCATCAAATAAATTACTGAAGGGGAGAATCTTAAACCCTGATCAACAACTTATATGCTTGAGAGTGGGGAAAAGGGGGAAATACATCCCTGGCAAGTTAGCTATGCCTTGTATTTGTTGGTGGATGGGGGAGCATTTTTTTGGAGTGAATTTATGCAAGGGAAAGTAAGCCAGCCCTCTCAAAGGCTATGTTTTTTTTTTGTTTATGTGCTCTCAGCACCATTTTGTCCATCTTACCTTTGGTCATGTACTTTCATGTTTCATCAAGTTGAAATCATAATTTTTTTTATGTACAAGACAAAAGGTATTCTAGCGTTCCTGTCATGTTCTCCCATATCCATGTTTTTACTTCTAGAATATTAAATTTCAAGGTGCTATTCTTCCAAGTACACTTGGTTCATATTCTGATCATGCATACTTGGTTTGTTGTAGGAAATTTTTACCGAATACGCAGTGCTTTCAAATATGGAGCCCGCAAGCTAGGTTGGATCCTTTTATTACCAGAAGAAAGAATGGAAGCTGAACTTAAGAAATTCTTTGCCAATACTTTAGACAGGCACTGTTGGACTAATGCAGAATTCCCCACCATGCATGCTCACTTTGGGGTTTCTATCCGGTTATCTGCACCAATGAATACATATTTTCAAGACAAGGCCTGTTTGAAGGCAACATTAGGCATCAGAGATGAAAAGACATCAGGAACTGAAGGTTCTTTCCCAAACATAAGTTCTACAGGGTGTAAATTCACAGGGAATGTCCGGAAGCTTGAGACTGCTGTTGTTCAGGATACAAATGGCACTAATGACACACCTACACTGGCTTCCTCGCCTTCCAACGAGATTAATGCGACCTTAGAGAACTCTTATTGTGCACCACAGAAAGGCAGTCAAATGACCTCAGATTGCTTTAATCATAAAGGGGCATGTTTCACATTAGAGGTTGAACATAAAGATAAGGGTTGCAATGGAGGCACTAGAAGTTTTGATGATGTAGGAAAGCTATTAGACCTTTGTGGGGATTATGATAGCTGCTTTAGGAACCTTAGATATAGTCAGGTTTGTGATAGGTATTCCATTTCTCCTCCAGTATTACCATTAAGTCCACCCATGTCACCACATAGTCAGCGGAATTATCCTTGGCTAGCCGTGCATCAATCCCGGTTACGCAATCATAATGTACCTGCTGGAATCGAACAAAATGGATTCGCCATGGGACTGAAGTCCAACACAGTTAATCATATTGCTACTGTTTTCGAGGAAAATAGAAGGCCACAAGGAATTGGTACTTACTTCCCTAAAACGGTATTTCATGAAACCTTTATCTTCCTTTTTACAACCATTTTCCCGTGTTAAAATTTTCATGTCTTTGTATGAAATAATTGTTCCCCGTGCATATGTTGCTAGAAGTTCATGATACTGTTGTGGCGTTGTCGTTGATAATTTTCAGAGTATTTATGCATATAGAGACTGGCAATCTCAAGTTAATGAAAAAAGTCAAGGACAGATGGCTCGGATTCAATTGCAAAGGCAAGATTGCAGTAATCAATCGCAAAGTCAAGACTGCAGTAATCAATTGCCTGCAACTCCACGAGAACTCAGCATATATGCGGAAGGCGGCCTTGAATTTTCGGAAGCTGAATTTCCGGCCCTTGGTAACGGCAAAACAGGACCATCAATTTCACCACCCTCATCTTATCCTTCAAGATGGAAAACCCCACATGGCAATAATGATTCCTGGCCACAAGATGAACTTGAACCTTGGCCCATTCACCCTGAGCCTTGTGAAATCCCAGAAGTGAGCAATCCATCAGAGCAAGTTGTTACTTCCCACCTTCAGGGCTCATCATCTGGAATTGGGTCGTCGGCTACGGACGGTCTAAAACGAGGAAAACAAAGCAACCAAGAAAGGTCCGAGTAACTTTCAAAAAATTCCTAAGCTTTGTGATTCATTTTAGTGCTTGCTATTTACCCGAGTTGCTTTTTTGTGTGTTAAATTTGTAGGGTTGTTGCCGAACCTTTCCATTTGAAAAACAATGAAGATTTTCCCCCACTCTCCCACTGAGTGTTCTACAGGTGAGGAAACTGCAAGCAGCAAAGATGATAGCAGACGACAACGAAGTAGGATATGATTGTTAAGTCTCTTTATCTCTCTCTCTAGTTGTAGGTTCAGCATATAAGAAAGAAAGAGTTTGTGTATATTCTTAGAATCATTATCCGTTTTACTGGAAAAAATAGATATCATGGATCGAGTTGGTGAACTTGTGTGTTTACTGGGTGAGATACAAATTAGTATCAAGTGTTTTCTGTTCTGTAGAACTCAATATGTTCAATGCAGAAGTGAGAGAGTTGTTGAAGATTGTAACTTTTCCAAGACAAGTTGCCAATTATGTGGTAGAAATCAAAGTAATGTTCAGAACTTAAATATCAGTTTGATTTCTTTCAATTTGGTTTATCTTGTATTGTTTTTCCTTTCTGACAAAGGCAAGAGTGAGAAATTACTCAAACCATCATGATCTGGTTTGTTAGAACCACACTATTAACTTTTTAATTTGACCAATCAAGTGTTGTATAATTTGGTCAATTAGTCTGTATATTTTGTTATTAATGTTAAATTGTCATTTATTTAGTTTTCCCATATTGGGATACTGGAAGTAACCCACCTGCTGATAATAATAACGTTTTTGAAAAAGATGGTAATCGCTATAGTTCAAAGAAACCTGTGAAGACAAAAAAAAGATGATCATCGCTAAAGTTGAAAAATCCATCCCTAATTTAGCGGATAATGTTGCTGCTAAACCCATACAACTTAAGAGTCATTGTCCACTCACGTATGTTTCACACTTAAAAAATTTTTTTTTTTTGGTCCAATTAATAAGTTAATACAAATTAGCACAAGTGATTGGTAGCTTGTTGGTTTCATTGTTTGGTGATAATTTTATTCAACACTAAGGTTATACATCGATTCTAAAAATTAATATTTGACTCTCATTTATTCGAGAACAATAGTACATTAGAGTTTGTAGTCCCTCTTTCTCAGTTCCTACTTAAAAAAAAAAAAAGCAACACTTAACATACTGTTAATGAGTGACAATCATCAATAGGGTATTTGGTTGTGTTTTGAAATATAAGATAAGACATAGTACAAAAATATACAAAGAAATCATACATCAACAAGCACCAGTGGTCTAGTGGTAGAATAGTACCCTGCCACGGTACAGACCCGGGTTCGATTCCCGGCTGGTGCATTCCTTTTTTTTTTTTTTAATTTTTTGCTGACAAATGAGAAAAGGATGATATAAATTTTGTTTTGGAACCTTCTTCGTTTCCCCGCAACGGCAGGCTGCATGTCCTACAAACGTTGGTAAAAGTTGGTTCAATTTTTCCCAATGTCCGATGAATTGTTTCAGGTCGACAATAATGTACCCTTTTTTTCTTTAATTACATTTTGTGTTTGTATGGTTAGGGTTCATGTCTTTCTTCTTATAATCATAACTTCCTGCATGCTGCTCTGCTTTTGATCTCCAACTTCCCTTCTTAAAATGTCATCTACTAATTAATCCCATTCTGTTGCCTGGTTTGTTCTCAAAAAAGTTGTTTGATTTTAGAACTATATAGATCATAATCACAAGCCTAATGGATTGGTGGCGCGATTGGTTATCTTGTTTAATGTTAAACCATTTCAAGAGTAGTGGCCTCTATATAAAATTTGTTGGTCCCTCTCCCCCCAATTTATACTAAAAAAAAAAATTAAATAAATAAGAAATAGATCATATTCACAAATCATCATATATGATGATTCAACCTTTATGAGTACTATTTTCTAATTCTTCATTCTATTTGCTTAGAAGATTCAAACCCGTAACCTCTTAGTTGTTAGGTTGTACTCCGCTCTTGTCGGTTGCAGGTTAAGGTTTGTTGTCAAGCTTTCTAGTTTCTGCTTGAGAGAGAGAGACAGAAACAACCCAAATGAGTTGTGTCTATCTGCCAACTTAGATCTAAAACAGATGATATGATAAATCATATCAATATAGAAATATTAACCATAATGGGAATGGGAAGTAGCTGATTTTAGTGCATTTTCCTGAGATTTTCGTTCATTTGTTAGAGGAATGCTCTAATTTTTTTTTCTTTTAAACCTTGAAATATGAAACAAATGTCCCATATGTTTCACTCTGTAAAAGGGTCAAGTAGCACAATAACTTTAAGTACTATGAAGCTTCTTTCTTCTCCTCTACCTTATGAACTATGTAAAGGAATGAAGCTCCTATTAAACTCTTCGGCTCGCGGCTACGACTTCAATTGCCTTCAGTTATGTGGTTTGCTGTAATTTCTGTGGAGTTTTTCGTTGCTTGTTTCACTAAAAAAAATTACTGCAGAATTAGAGATATGGCATTTCCAGGAATTGGGATTCTGAAAAACTGCGCCTTGCAGTTCTTGTGCATAAACAAACCAAAAAAAAAAAAAAAAGATAGGAAGAAGGAAATGTCATGTAGAAAAGGCCACATATCTCATAGATCAAATAATAACACGAATTTACAATATAGTGATTACAGCCTACAGGTATCAAGGTTGAAAACCTGCTGTGAGTAGAACTTTGATATTACTTATTAGCAAAAGGCATTTTACGTGCGGTGGAAGGGAGAAACAAAACCTACATTTTTTTTTAAGTACAATGAGATTGGAAGACTTGAACAACAAAACTCGTAGTCGTTGATACATTCAATATGCTTGTTGAGCTATGCTCGCTTTGGCACGTGTGTCTTATTTTATTCAGCTAGAATATACATAATTCACATATTTCATAACCTGAGATACTTTCAGATCTGACGTTCAGCCATATTAAACCAAATTTGCTCAAAAGTCTTGATGATGAGATCATGATATTCGTCCAAGTTCAGAATGAGGTAGCAAGCAAGAAGATCTTCTAAATCCTTGGAACTCCTGATGTTATTCTCAATAATCATCTCTACCATTGATTCCCTGAAGTCCTCTCGAGGATTATGTGATGTCTTGACCATTGCAACACTCTCCATAAGGCAACTATTCTTGCTCTTCAATCCAATGCTGGATGGCACGTTCCTTCTTGCATGTGCCTGAGTCCTTCTCCTACCAATCCTCGGCGAATTCGTTCGCAGTTTTACACTTATCGAACTTGCAGATGACTTTCGAGCAACAACACTGGTTTTTTGTTTCTCCACATTTCTGATGTTTTCCTTCACTGTTTTGACATAGTGGTTTGCTTTTATTTCTTTCCATTTGTATGAACTTCTTATGTTGGTGGTTTCACTTCCCTTTTGTTTGATTGTCATTGGCTTCTTCAACAATGGAGGAAGCTGATCCATCTCTCTGATCCATCCAGACTCTTGTAGATGAAGTAGCTTGTCAGTTTTTCTTCCAAACAATTCACCATTCATGTCTATAATAATGTCATTGTTTGAAGATTTGCATTTGCAGGAGCTGGACCATGAGGCTAGATCATCGAACCAGTCGGAGGAAAATGTGTTGGCATTTTCTGCTTCAGAGAGACTATATTCGTAGGCCTCAGTTCTAGGGGAGCACTCAATAGAAGAGAACAAGGAATCTGGAGAACAAGGCAGACTTTCAAATGAATTGGGACAGACATGACAAATACAGGTGGCTGAGACAGGGTTGACAACAACCCTTGGGGAAGGCTTGTAAATGGTTCTCCTTCTCGATCTTCTCTTGGATGATTTTCTGGCTGGTTCTTGAAAATGGGTGCTTGAAAAGTTCTGGTTGAAGGTTGAGTTGTGGAATCCATGAAGTTTGGTAGAATTTGGAATGAACTCAGTGTAGTAAACTTGAGGTTTCTGCAGGGATATGGTTGTAGACTTGAGCTTGTTCTTGGAGGTGGGTTGAGATTGAGAAGAGTTATTGCTCAGTGAAGAGTTATGCTTTGATCTGTTGCTGCTTATGTCTTTAAGCTTATAAAACCAGGCATTTGGTATAATACCTGACAGCCTAAACTTGTACTTCCCCATGGAACACAACTCTATTTCTAAAACTGATCTTGTTTGTTCCTACTCAAGTTTCTGAATTGAGTTCCCTATATATAAACACAGTACGTGTAGAGAGTTGAACTGACATGAAAAACTGAAAGACAAGGCTTTGGTTTGTCAGAGGCTAAGAAAAAAAGAAGTGGGGTCCAAAAGAAAAGGCTTGGCAACAAAAAAATATGAGAAAGATTGCATAAAGCAAATGACACGTATCAGATTATATTGCCACTTGTCCCCAAAGGGTGGCGCGGTGGTTACAGGCTTGGGTTTTGAAAGTCTTCTTGCTCAAAGTCTCAGGTTCGAGACTCACCTGTGATTGTTGACACTTCTTGTGTCTTCATTCATTTGATGTCTCCTAGTGCCGGGTCTAGAGATGGATGTGGTTATCCCGGGTATTGTGGAGTGAAGCTCCGATTTCCTGATATCCAAAAAAGATTATATTGCAACGTGTGTCATTGTCAGAGAACAGAATGATTTCAGGCCGTTTCTTTAAGCATAATTGGGTTGCAAAACTGCATTATCATTCATTAGGATTTGGAAAATGGAAAAGCGTGGCCACAACTCATTCATATGGGTGAAATTTATGTTGCGGAGACTTCAAGAATTTGCAATCTTTTTCCTGTTAATCAATGAAGTTTTGGTTGTCATTGTAACAAAAGCTGGTGTAAACAAGAGAGCAACGACCCATCTGTCTGCTAAGTGCTGTTTGGCTTTCCATAATTTGATGCTTTATGCATAATGATATGCACCTTTCCTTCCCGACTGCTTGATGTACAACAGGCCCACCTGCCAAGCGCATGCTCAGAAAAATCATCAATCATTTCCTTTAACATTCTCATTAACTACTGAATCAAAAAGAAAGAAATTCAACTATACAATTCATTGACATTATGGGTGTGTTTGTGCCACCTAGAACTAGAGATGTCCACGGGGCGGGGCGGAGCCGGGGAATGGGTTCCCTGGCCCCGTCCCCGGAAAAATCCCCGTTTTTTTTTCGGAGATCGGGGCGGGGATTTTTTTTTTTTTTTTATAGATTTTTTTAATATTTTTTAGACAATACTTTTAAATAATTAGATTTTTTTAGAAAATATCTATAAATTTCAACTATAA
>JBBMKA010000005.1:137692-173413 GCA_037833695.1 Sechiopsis laciniata
ATGTTCGCAAAAAAAAAAAAAAAAGAGACATAAATCAGAATATATATATATATATATATATATATATATATCATAAACAAATTTACCAGATCAATAAATAACATAATTGGTAGCCTAAGGTCTTTACTATTCTTCTTCTTCTTTTTTTTCTTTTTAGCGCAAAGATCTCTGCTATTCTTGATAATTAAGGAAACTCCATAAATTTTAATTAGAGCATAAAAATCAAAATGAAAATATTAATTGATGCGTAAAACTTTTGAAATTATGAAAATGACCCTTGCTAGGTTGGGTGTACTAGTTTGATTGTATTGAAGTAAAGTGGGTATCATCGTCATGTTATGTTTATCCATAAAACGATGACAAGAAAAAATGGATTCCATTGAACTTTTTATATAAACACTTTCTATAATTCGGTCACCAAACTTATTATTCTACCAACGATTAATCACATGAAAAAGTTTGTGAAGATTCTTACTTAATATCACACATGAGGCTGTTTTGTCAAATCAACCAATTGACGTGAAGCTGAATTTTGTTTTTCTTTTATTAATTGAAAGTTGAGTTGAATATTAAAAAGTTTGTTTCTTTTAATATAAAATTGGAATAGATAAACAAAACTCTTGTCTCATTCAACTTCTCGAGCTCATTACCAACTTTAAAAGATCTATTGCCGCTACAAATTGGGTTTTTTTTGTAACTCTCCTTTCATACTTTTTAATGAATTTAAAAATTCATTAAAAATAATTGGCGGTCATTATAGTTTGAATCTATCAACTTTTACATTTTTTAGGCTCCTTTTCACAACGAAATTATGATGATTGCAAGTTACTTATGTCTTTAAGGTCACATGTGGACTATTAATGCAAATTTAAAAAGACGAAATCAATGATTAATTAACTAATTATCTGCTTCAAATGTTGTAGTTAGGTGCTACTATCACTTGTTGAATGAATGGACTAAAAAGTATCTAAAATAGGAAATGTGAATGGAGTAAGAGAGCATACGTGGTTCATACCAAACTTAATGTTTAAATATAATAAGAAATTAATTATAAAATATTTAAATATAAAAGATGATCTCAAATCACACTCTCATTCTCATGTATGTTATTAAGCAAAAGGAAAGGTTGTCAAGGACTTAAAAATCAATTTGATGATTTTTAAAAAAAAAAAAATTAAAATCATTCATTAAAGATAATAAAAGATCATACAAACATAATCCCAACCCGACTAGAGCATAAATAAAGGATCACAAAATCCTTTTACAACTTTAGTCGCAGCCCACGAGTCAGACTAATACTAATTAAGACTAGACAGCTGTGGATCAAGAGAAACCTCAAGCGATCAACAACATCCTAAAAGTTGATTCTCTTACAAATGAGAATAATAGATCACAATCTAAAAGATGATCCTCACAAATCAGAATAGTAGATCACAACGTAATAGACCAAAAAACTTTCAACACTACAGTGAAATTTAGATGTAGGATTAATGCTACAACATCAAATAATTAATCATTTTCAAGGGCAGGTCTAGATTTTGAAACGTATAAATTGGAAGGAGGATTTGAACTCAAAAAATATTATGAGATCATGCCTCATACAACTTGAATGTCTTTGAAAAAAATATATATCATTTTAGCCTTAAACTTTAACTTTAATTTTTTTTTTCTTTTAATCTTTGAAATTAAAAAATTCATTTCAATATTTTGTTCAATTTCGAGCATTGTACTATCAAGTTTGTTTTTGTTTTTTTGTTTTTTTTTAATTTTTATTTTTAAAGTTCAAGTTTATTTTATTTTGATTATTGAACTTGTCAATGTTAAATTTTAGTCACTAAATTTTCAAAAAAAAATAATTATTCTTTTTGAATTGTTTTTTGCTAATTTTTCTTGTAATAAATATGTCTTTCTCTATAAAATTTAGAAAATATATTCACATTTTCTCTATACTTATATTAAAATTAGTAACTTCGCCAATTTTAATTAATATTAATTTTAAATTTATAGCTTACAAATAACTTTTAAATTTTTTTTGAAAATCTAAAGACTAGCTAAAATTGAACATTTAAAAAATTCAAGAACTAAAACAGAAAAAATTTAAAAGTAATAAAATTCAATAGAACATTTAAGATCCGTTTGATAACTATTTTAATTTTAATTTTAATTTTTAAAATTTAAGCATATTCTTACTCAAATGCCTACAATATGTCCATCTTTCTATAAAAAAGGAAAGTATGTGAATACTAACCAAATTTCAAAAATAAAAACAAGCTTTTAAAAGTTTTTTTTTTTTTTTTTTCAAATTTTAGTTTAGTTTCTAAAAAGATAAGTAAGATTTAGATATCCAAATAAGAAAAAATATATGGTAAGATAATTATTGTATACTTAAATTTCAAAAATCAAGAACTAAAAATAAAATGATTATCAAATGAAGTTTAAAAATTCTAGTAATCAAAATAAAACAAAGCTCAAAGTCTAGACTAGGATTCTATGGGGATTCAGAAAAGTTTCAGCTCAAACGTGGTTTCTTGATAAGTGAAATATACTTGAAATTTAAAACTAGAAACAGATATAACATAGAAAAATTTACTATATGTATTGTAAATACACAATTTACAAAATTAAGGAATGTAAAAAAAAAAAAAAAGAAAAAAAAAAGGAAACTGAAACAGAGTACATCTGAGATAATCTAAGGTTTAGATCTAATTACAGGAAAAAAAAGAAAAAAGAGAGGAAATTAAGTAGTAGATTTGGGAAGGTTTATATTGACAGAATAGGAGTCGTCGATGAGGCAGCGGAAATCGTCGAGAAGCGGCTGATCGCCGGCGATGGTCTGCTGCTGAACGACGAGGACGGTGACGGGGCCGGTGGAATCGGAGGAGGCGAGCATGTCTCCGATGAGGCCCAGCTCAGGGTACTCGTTCCACTCATTCAACCCCATGAACAGCGCCGACTCTCCGTCGTGACGCCGCCCCACTATTATCATGTCGTATTTGCTTTCCATTGTTCTTATCGCGTTTATTAGCCCAACGCAATCGCTCACTATTTCCTCTTCATAAACGCACTCATTTAACCTCCCTGTGTGTGTTCATTTTTTTTTTTCTGTCAGATAGGATACATAAATAATAATAATAATAATAATAATTTTAAAAAATTATGCATTGCTCTAAAACTTACCGTTTACTCCTATGATTAAAAAGAAAGTTAGAATTTCTTTCAAAAAAAAAAAAAAAAAAATAGAATTTAATCGAAAGTAATGTGATAAAATTTTAAAAATAGTATTTCTTGGTATCATATCATATTTATATATAAATACTCATCTTCACTTACTTTTTTTTCTTTTTGATATAATAATATTGATTCAAACTTGTAACTCTATAGTTACTAGATCATATAAGATGTTATTAGATTTCTGTTTTTGTTGACATTATCTTCACTTACTTAATTTCTTAGCCATTATGAACTATCCTCTGATTTTTTTAAATCATATGAATAGTATCACTTAGTTTTTAAAAAAAGTAAGTGGAAAACTTATATATATATATATATATATATATATATTTTTTTTTTTTTTAATTATTTACTTTCTACCTATGTTTAAAATACTAACCTTGGTTTTGGAAATTAAAAAAACATTGTTTTTGGAATTTTAGTAAAAATATTCACACTTTGTTAAGAGGGTTGAAAACTGCACAATGATGAAAGTCGATTGTTTTAGAACTCAAAAAAAAGAGGATTGAAAACTATAATAGAAAAGAAAAGGCAAGTTTAATTAGAAGACAAAAAAGGTAAGATAGACAGAGTTTTTTTTTTTTTTTTTTTTTTTAAATTTTTATGAGACATTACCTGAGGTTTCCAGGATCGTTTTGAACTCATTTAACATCTCCGTGTCAAGATCTAAGTCCGCCGGGTTCTGAGGGTTTCTTTTAGGCTCGATCAAACGAACCACCGTGAGCGACACCATCGGATGCTCCGCCATGCGAGTGGCATACGCTAGAGCTTCCCGATCATCCGGCCCCTCCAAGAAAATCAACCCCACCTTATACGAATCCACTCTGTTCAACATGGAAGCGGACGTCGTCGCACTCGACAAACTCATATGGTCTATCAAGATCCCAACCGAACAAGGCGCCTTCGACAAAATACTCTCGTTCACTCCCCTCAATGCATTCGTAGACTCCACCATGCCATTAATCGTCCTCCGCTTGTGGAACGGCACAATCACCATCGCCACCCACTTCTCCAACGCCAACATGCACACGTCGTCGTGCATGGTCGCGTACGGGGCCACAGAAGTAAAAGCATTCATTATAACCTAAAACATAACAGATTATATTATTCAGTCAACATTCAACTCAAGAGCTTAAGCTGATAAGTTACACAGTAGGTAAAGTTAAGTTGTTACGTAACCTTGTTGTGGTTGAATTGTTGGTAGATTTGGAAGGCTTTGAGGATTTGATCGGAGAGATTGGAGCGTTGGGAGGGGCGGGAAGCGGGGCGGTTGAGGTGGGAGATGAGGAGCGGGGCGGCTCGACCGGTGAGCTGGAGGAGGTGGACGAGGTAGAAGCAGATGGGGCTTTTGATGGTGGGATTGGAGAGCTCAAGCAAGTTGATGATGGAGGGAGTGTTGTCTTGGTGGTGAATGCACACAAGAAGACGTAGCTCTCCAGCGGAGGCGTGCTCGATGGTCCTCCTTCTCTTGCTGCATCTGTATTTCTTTGAAGGGTTGTATAGTAATTTCACTATTGGTGTTATTGTCCCTGTTAATATCATCATTGCTAGCACCATCATGCTGTATGATTTCAGATCTATCATCTACATACACAAATATATAGAACTTCATTTTTTTTTTTTTAACCAAATGGTTAATCAAATAAAATTTAAAAATTAATTCTTAAATAATTGTTTTTGTGTTTGAAGTTTGACTAAAACTTTATTTGTTTCTCTAAGAAAAACGCAAAATCGTTGATGAAAACATGTAAATAACTACAAGTCTACAAACACAATTTACAAAATGCAAATGGGTTATCAAAACCTAACCTTATGATCAAAAGAAACCTTAGACCGTTAAACAAACAAAAAAAATATTTCATATTCATTTTCTTCACTAAGATATCTCGGGGGAAGTCCATTCTTAAGTTCTTTAGATAGTATTTGAATGAGGGGTTAGTTTAAGGAGTTATTTTGAGTAGTTAGAAATTGAAAGTTACCAAAAACTCCTTTGTTTATGGTTTTGTTGTAAACGAGTTGGGGACAATAGCTTGTTTGGATGTAAATATGAAGAAATAAATTATTATAAATGAGTAGTTTGAAAGAATGAGTTATTTTGAGTAGTTAGAAATGAAAAATTATTTTTATAGTAAAAATGAGAAGTTTTCATTTGGATATGAAATTTTGAGGAGTAGTTAGTAAATACTCATTTTAAATCCAACAAACAAGGACCTCCATAGTGAAGAATCCTTTCTCCAATCCTTACAAAATTTGAGGTGAAATTTCACGAGGATGAAAATTAAAATAGAGTAAGGATGGAGATGAAAAAGTCATTGCGGCCAACACAGGACTAAAATTGGCCAGAATGGGGTGACGTTATTAAAGGTGAATATGTACTAGTGATATAGGTTTAATAGCAATTTGTCTTTTGGAAAAGAAATGATGTAATTGAGAAGAAAGAGGAGAGAAAGAGAAAAGTTACATATAGAAGGAGGGCATGTTGAAGAACAAGAATATCAGCGATGCCTTGAGTGCTCATGATGAGTCCCAATGTGAAAGAATCGACCAACGACATTTTGCAGTACAAAGAAGGCAACATTGACCCAATCAACTTCCCCGCAAAGCTCCCCATCGCCAACAGCTGCACGATCCCCACGCTCTTCATACTAATCTTCGTCAAATTTATCTTTGCCCCACTTATCACGAAGAAGCATGGCAGCATAATCGACGATACAAACGAGTCCAGCTTATCCACCAACGCCGATCCCAACGGCGGACCATCAGGTACTGCTAGACCGAGAATCATCGGACCCAACATGAAATGCTGCCCCACAATCTCACTAAACAATGCACAAAACAACAACATCAAAAACACCAAAACCACGTAGCCCTCGGTTATTGCCCTCCCCGAGCTGTTCGTTTTCTCTACGATCCAAAACATGATGGGGCGGAGAATGTACGCCACCATCACCACCAAGCACACCACGCAAAGTGCCATCCATGGCAATGCGTCCTTTTCCTTTATCGAGGTTTGTCGCATCGTGAACGTCACCACTATGGAGATCCAACTCAAGGTGCCGCTAATCATGGAGGAGGACAGAGCGAGGCGGCCGATGTCGGAGTTGAGGAGCTTGAGGTCGGCTAAGAGGCAGGCGATGACGTGGAAGGAGCTCAAGGACTGGAAGGATCCAATGGCGACGAGGGAGCTGTTCAAATCTTTGTCTATTTGGATGGATTTCTTGAGAAATAGTGCTAAGATGAAGTTGATAATGGTTGGGATTATAAAAGTTAAAACTCCAATCACCATAGCCTTTCTTCCTGATTTTGTGAGTAGGGTTAAATCCATTTTAACCCCAACTAGAAACATGAACACCATGCAACCAAAGAATGCAAAGGTTTCGCTGACGTAGAAGCTTCTGAATGTGAATATTGCCTCCAAAACTGGATTGTGCACTCCATAAAATGATGGCCCAAGTATAAGACCCACCTAAACAAGCCCAACTTTCAATCAATATTGAAAGAAAAAAAACATACACATACACACAATAATATAGATAACAATCGTTCCATCTCAAAATTATTCATCTATTTTATAAATATTAGGAGATCTTTAGAGATTAATTTGAATGTGAATCCTCTAACATTTATTAGTAGACAAACTATGTGAGATTAGGGGGCGTTTGGTTGGGTAGTTTGGAATCCATATTTGAAAGAATTAAGATTTTATAGTAAATTATTCATGATTACGGTGTTTGGTTGGCTGGATGAAGAGAAGAGAATAAAAAATGTTAGACGTACGAGCATTTGAGAAATGAAGGAGCTTTGGGCGAGAGGAGTGAGAAGGCATTGCAAGAGAGCAGTGAGGAGAGAGGAGATGGAAAGCTGAGCAAGAAGAATGGAATTGCCGCAAGAGAAAGGATTCTCCCCAAAGAAAATGCCTCTGGATCTGTAATGGAGGTTGGTCTGGCACACCCAGCTTCCATTATTCGCAGCCTCAGTACTCATCCCTTCTTCATCCCTTCCATCATTCTCTATTAATCACATTTCTTTTTTTCCTTTCTATTTCCAAAACCCACTTTTCCATCATTTTCTCTCCTTCCTTTTCATTCCCCTTCACCAATTCCCCCTTCCCCTATGCCTTCCTTTTCGCACCTCCATTCCATGATCTCTCCACTTTAACTAATCTCTCTCTCTTTTTCTATTATTACTATTATTATTTAAGTCCTCCATGTTTTTTAATTTTTTTTTTCTTTTACATTCAAATCCAACTAAATGTTGTGTGACATTTCTCAAAGTACATGCTAACTAGCTCAAAAACAAATCAACTTCCATAAATTCAAGTCAACAACCAATAGATGACATGATTTAACTATATATTTTTATCATGATATATATATTCTAAACACTTTAAAATATTGAAAAATAAAATTAATATATGTATTTATAATTATGTTATATGTAATAATCAATTCAAGGTTAGTCGAATTAGCCCGAGTTAGGTTTAAGTCCACCCATAAAAAAATCATTAATTTGAACTCAACTTAAACTAATTCAAAATTATTTTTAACCTAACTCAACCCGTCAATTGGATTAGGATGATTTGAGTTATTCAGGTTATTTGAACACCCCAAGGCATGCGAATAAAAGGATCAGAATTATTTCTTGATTAATGTTATTGTAGGCATGTGAATAGAAAGATTAGAGCCAATAAGAGCAAATGTCTTTAGACATCTTGTATAATTTGCTAATTATGAGGTTACAGGTTCAAAATCTTCTTTCATATAAAAAAAAAAAAAGAAAATTAGAAATTTAAATTAATAAAAATAAAAAAATGATAAAAAATTTGAAAGATTAGAAAATGACCCACACACCATCAATGCTAAATCTGGTTACGACAAGTCGGTGGGTAGACAAAACTTCCCACACCGAATTATCTTTTGCCAAGTGTCAATCCTTGCTTTCCTACTTGTTCCGTGCCATTCACGTACCCAATCTTCCCATTTTATTTTACGAAAATACCCTCCGTGTGAACACGGGGTAAAATAGTCATCTTACCCCAAGTTCTACCAAAGTTGACTTTTCACCTTCAACTTCGTCGCTTTTCTTGACCGTTCAAACCTTCGAGCTTACGTCAGCAATGACCTCACACTTTCTCTCTTCTGTGGGCCCCACACGTATCTCTCTCTTCCTCAAATAATTTTTTATTTTTTAAAAATAACATTTAGTTACGAACTTCCTTACTATATTCTCTTTTTTATTGGTTGAATTTTCAAATTTAGATTCGAACAAAAAAAAACACCCAACAATATTGTGTTAAAACTCCAAAAAGAAAAACCAAAAATAGTTAATTAATAACGAAGCGTTCTCCAAAAAATTAACGATAACAATGAAGGAATAAAACTGTAAGATATGACTTCAATATATAACATACAGGTGTTTATGGGATAATAAAATACAAAAACAAACAAAAAGAAACCCAACCCAACAACCCTATGAAAAAATATACAACAAAACAATAAAAAAGAATTGAATGAACCTTATTATTCTTTTTTTGCTGTCTGTTTTTCTCTCTGTCTTTCTTGGATTTCAAGTTTTGTCTAATTTAATGAAACCCCAAAACAGAAGGAAATAAAATCCTTTTGTTTCTCAACATAGGAGAGATTGGATGAACATGTCAGGATCCCTTGGCTCTTCTTTGGCTCTAGTGAACAAATTGTCATTGGATTGTGTTTGGTTCATGTAGGATCCCATCCCCATTGGGTTTCCAAAATCCGGGAATGAAAACCCGTTCGAATTCTGCACCATTTCGAGTGAGAATGGTGTTTGGTTGTCTGTAGATGGCTGCAGCCTCAGCCCGTGAAGAAGGTTGTTTCCGCCGCCATTGTTTGATTGATGGGACACTGTCGATGGGCGAATTGCAGTGGCCGAGGAGTCGTTGTTGGGGAATGGACGGCTGAGGGAATGACTTCCACTGCCGCGTGCCGGTGGGACGTCGTGGTTGTGCTTGCCTTCGTAGGTGGTGATCACTGCTCTTAGATCATGTGAAGCTCTCTCGACATGCTTTCTTACTGGACATCCTGGGTTTGTGCATTTGTAGTAACTCCTGCAAATTGCCCACAAAACTTTAATATCCTTTTCCAAACACAAAAAGGAAACCCAAAAGTTCAAGCTTTGACCACACCAAAAATTATATAGCTGTCAAAATAAACATAGCTTCAATAATATAATAATTATAAAGTTACACGTTCGAATTAATCTTTAAATGTTGATAAATATAAAAAGGGGCTTATATAATTTATTTGAGGTTGTATTAAATTTTATTCAATTTGTTAAGAGGTGAAGGGATGAGACTTGAAAAAGTTATAAAAGTGAAATTAATCTCTTGTGGGCATTTGAGGTTGTAAGTCCAATAATAAGACATAATTATTTTGGTTTTTTAGTACTTTGAGAGAGAGAAACCACAAATTCGAATTGAAGCATGATCTTAATATTGAATTGGATTACCATCAAACAATGAAATCAACATTTTAAATCATTTGGATCCTAATTATTTTGGTAATCACAATCAATTTCTACTTCTTTTTTAAAACCGTAGGAACTTAATAACTGTTATGGTATGGTCATAATCTATTATCACCAGAACTCAATCTCTTAAAAAAGTAAAGCTTAATAACAATGATAATATTAATCAATGCTATTATCTACAACACTTGCACCAAAACATAGACAATTTCAACTTATCATGATTCTATTAGTTATGAGTTAATCATTTGATCATATTCTTCAATGAGACGATGCTATTATCTACTACACTACTAGATTGAAACTATAATTTGGAAATAAAATGAGAAGATTTCTGTATTTTCACCTTGGATTTGGGTTTCCCTTCACCACTTTCTGGCCGTACTTCCTCCACCGATAACCGTCGTCGAGAATGTCGATATCACTGGTGGTTTGAACGACAACTCTCGGCTCTCTCACAGTCCGGCTACCGGCGGCCGAAATTCCTTCAGTGTTATCACCTTCTCGTCGCCTGAAAATCAAAAACCAAATTTTAAAAAACAGAGTCGGCCGGAAAAAAATGAAAAAACAGAGCATCGGATTAATCTCTACTCACCATCTCTTAGCCTCTGGTTCATCCTCATCGTAATCATCCCCTGCAGATTTGCTCTTCTGCGAGCTCCTATCCAAATCCTCATCCCCGATCGAGATCGACGAATTCTCCGGTGTTGCCACGCCACCTTCGAATTGCCCGCTTCCTTGAGTAGTGAATGAATGGTCCAATATGTCGTTTCCGGCCGGATTTGAACCGCCAGACGACAACGACGACCTCCTCGTCGATTGGGGCTTTGGATGGTTATGGCTGCCTTTGTAAACAATCTCTGTGATCTGTCCATCTAACGATCTTTCAACCTTTTTCTTTGTTGGGCAATTGGGGAATGTGCATTTGTAATAGCTTCTAGGATTTTCACTTCCTTTCACCTGTTTTTGCCCATATTTTCGCCAGTTATATCCGTCGTCGGATCTCCGATTAGCTGTCTGAGATTGTTGGGGGTAATTGTTGTTGTAATCGGACTGCAAATCTCTGCTCTGGTTTTGAACAATTCCGTATTCTGGCGAGAAGCTCTGCATCGATCCGAACTCCGGCTTCACCGTATTTTTCTCCGATGAAAATCCGTCCTGTTTCTTTCCCTGTTCTTGAAAACTCCATCCCTGAGTCTGAATCGAAGAAAAGGAATAAGAAATTACACGAAATGAACAAAAATTTAAAACAGAGTACTCCATTTTGATCTAACGTACCATCGGAGCTGCGGCGGAGGAAGGCTGAAAGGATGTCGGCGGCGGCTTAGACGATTGAGTTTGAAACGAGAAGTTGGAAAGGTATTTATTCTCTTCTTTGATGCTCTGCTGATTAAACCCAGAATTTTCCTTCCAATTCAACGAGTGCGACGGGAAGCTCCCGGTGGTCGGCGACGGCAAAAGCTGAAACACGAACAAAAAAATAAAAAAAAATAAAAACCCCATTAAAAACCGAGACGAATTCCATAAAATTAAAACCAACCCATGAATCAAAATCGAAAACCCAGAAAGAAAAAGAGAATCTTACATGAGAAGAAGTGAGGAAAACAGGGGAGTCCAGAAGCTCTGCGGGGCTCAAGCCGGGAGGAATGGCGAAAAAGGAAGAAGGGGAGAGAGGAGGCGGAGACAGGGGAAGGGAGGGCGGAGGGAGGGACTTGAACTTGGGGACGCCGGTGCCGGAGCTCCGGTGGGCGGCGGAGGAAGGGGGGTCGGTGGAGCCGGCGGAGAGGAGGTCGGAGTAAGAAGAGGGAGACATGAAAGGGTAAGTGGAGAAAGAGAAAGAAGGGTGGGAATTGGCAGAAGTGTCTAAGCTCCCGGAAGAGGAGGCCATCAAAGAAGAGAAAGAAAAAAGAGAGAATTTTGAGAGAAGAAGTGTTGGAAAACAGAAAGCTTAAAGAATGAAAGGAAAGAGGGTATTGAAGAAGAAAGAAGAGAGGATGGTTCCAGGAAACGCACTTCATTGGGAAATTGTTGACTGTCTTTTCGTCAAAACTCGTGGGTTTGACTCAGTGGCGGCTGACTTCCGTTTCTTTTTTCTTTACATTTTTTTTTTCCATGCTTATTATGCCTAATTTTCGTTTTTACTACCCTTACCAAAAAAAAAAAAAAAACCAAAATGGGAACCACCTACATTATCCCATTCAAAGCTTAAAGGTTTAATATGTGTTATAATTTACTTTAACACAAAAAAGATATTAATCATTAAGAATTTATTTGACAATTATTTTGTTTTGTTTTTTTTTTTTTAAATTTAAACTTACAATAATTATCTTATTATATATTTTTTTAATTTATATATTTACATCTTACCTATATTATTATAAATTAAATCAAAATTTGAAAACAAAACAAGAAAAGTAGATTCCAAAAGTTTGTTTTTGTTTATTCGAAATTTGGTTAACATTCACATACTTTTAAAAGAAAAGATGAGTATATTATAAGAAATATGGAACATATTGTAGGAAATTTGAGTAAAATAAATTTAAATTTCAAAAATTTCAAAAATAAAAAACAAAAAACCGAATTATTATCAAAAGGGGTCTAAGATAAGTTCTTAACATATTGATCAGAAACATACATTAATAGGTAGCATTAGTTTAAGTATACTATCATGCATTTTTTTATTTATCATTGTTACATATTTGATTGAGTATTTGTGAGGAAGAATGATAGACTTGAATCCAACCCAATTCAACTCAAGAAAATATAGATTGGGTTGCCTTACTCTAATACATATGCTTGGTCGATTTTTCAAATTAAAAAAAAAAATTAGATTGATCCAAAAAGATCTCTTGATTTAATCTAACCTGGATCATGTACATTTTTATTTGTAATTGTTCGGACTAAATCATGTATATTTGAATTATGGTCAGGGAACATATTAACTAATCTAACAATATATGAGTATAAAACACAATTCATAAAAAAAAAAATTAATAATAATAATAATTAGATGCCTGTTTTTCATTTCTTTCTTGGTTGCTTGAGATATGAGATAGGTCCATTTTGTCTTTTTGTTACCTCTTTTCTCATGTTTTTGGGCCACTCGTGTGTCGTGTTCTGTCCGGCAGTTATCTTTGAATTCTATTTTTTTTTCACCTCTTCTTTTTTATTTTTCTCCTTCTCATTTAATATCTCCCATAACAGGGACACAAAAAATAATCAATACTATTTAATAATTGTTTCAATTACAAGTTTGATTTATAAATTTATGGATTTAGTTTTTTATATTTTACAAGTTTTTCAATTATTTTGCATTTGTTTAAGTTAGATTTTCCGTAATAATGTATGAATTTGATAATCAAACAATTGTAAGTTAAAATTTAACCTATTTATTTTTTAATTAAAAAAATAAACTAATGTTAATGGTAAACATTCATTTGATATCATTTCAAAATAATATTTAAAGGTGAAATTCAAACATGCAACTATTTAGTCGTGAAGGTAGGTCTACGTTTTAAAAATATATAAATCCATGACACTAGTTACATTTTACATATTATGCTACATTTAACAAGCTTCATTAATATGTTGATTATTTTCGAAATTTGAGAGGTCTACTTATTATTATTTTCATTATGTCAAAAGTAGGGTAAATTGGCAAAATGCTCTCTCTAAAGTACTCTTTTAATAAACTCAAAAACTTTAACTAAGAACTCTCCCTCTGATGCTACTCGTTATGAGCGTTAGAGGAGGAACAATGGCATGACCATCCTTATAATGATGACGCATCCTCTCCATTTCTCCATCCTCTTTTTTTCGATGAAAAAGAAACACGATTTACAGACTATCTTAGACTGAGACACAATCACAGAAAGAAAAAACACCAACACAATATGAGATTACAGCTTCTTCATCGGTGTTCGTCTAGGGTGTGCAACAACAATTTTTCAGTGATGTTAAAATCGAAAGTAGTTTGGTGCGTGCGACATTGGTTTTCCAATGAGGGACATGTGCTCGAAGTGAATCTAAGAGCTCGATAGAGTACCATGGAGCTTCCGAAAATCTGGTACCCTCACTTTCGATGTGAGGAGGAGCTTCACTTCCATTGTATGATGTGTGGGTTGCTCGCGAAAGCTCCATAGAAGATAGTTGTGTGTGTTCCTCTTTGTAAATCTTATTTTCTTCTTTCATTGGTTCAGTTTGTGTTAAACTAGATAAGTCCATCAAAGTCAGTTTGGTTCGTACATACCTTTTTTTTTTTTTTTTTTTTTTTTAAGTTCTAGATTCTTGAACATGTAACACTTCCTTGAACTTCATATTGAACGTGTGATGTGTGCAGTAAAATGCAAGCAACAACAACTCCCCTCGATTTTAGCAGGTGAATACTTGATCCTGCTTGTGAGTGTGTATCAAGTTAGCCGGTCCTCGACATCGATGTTGACCGAGTGTCAAACATGAGCAACCTCTTATGTGCAAGAAATAGTGTGAGTTTGTTACCTTGATGCTCATTTTTACAAAAATATTCTTCATCTACCTCCTCTTCTCAGTTAAAAAAGTGAGTAGGTTAGAGCTTTTTCTAAAATTTGGGTGATTCGCTTCTATCTATCATTGATTTTATTGGCAACGGAACTGCAGGTTTTCTTCGCGCATTATACCAACTGGCACCAATGTAGAGATGTATAGGTGATTCATGAGATAATTTATTGGATGCAGAATCCCGCCCATTAGAATCATAAATTGTATGTTTAACATCTCAAGACTTACATACTTGTATTTTTACCAATTATCTCATTGGACAAAAAGACTGCGAACCTGACATTTTCCTTTGTAGCACTTTTATTTTATCAATCAAGGTATTTTTGTTTCCTTAAAAAAAAAAAATTGTTTTTTTAAAAAAAACCAAAGAGATTTATTAATAAAAAAAATAGTAATAATAATAAATAAACTTAAGAGTTTTAGATAAATGTTACCATATGATTCAAAACTCACAAGTAGAATTAAATCATCCTTCAACTTTATCTATTGAAGTCGAATCCTATTATATAAAAAACAAACTAATCTTCAAATGCAGACAAAACGTTCAACAAAATCTTCTAGCTCATAATCCACTAACACCATAGTCTTTCTTATTCTATCTTTCAAGAGATTTGTACTCGATTATAAATATTTTCTTGAGAAAAAATTCATAAAATAATTATAAATATTGTCACTTTTTAAAAAATTTAGCAATTATAATTGTAGATATTAATAATAATGCGGTATTAATAATATATAATATTATACTAATAATATATAATACTATTTTAATAACACATAATAATATATTAATAATTAATAATAAAGTATTGAACCATATTTATAACTATGGATGCAAATATTTTCAAATATAACTATAATTATAATTATTTTGTTAGAATAGAACATCCATTATAATTTTTCTATTTTCTAACCTTACTAAGATGAATAATGCAAGTACTAATTACAATAATTTATAACAAAATTGTGAAGTACATATATTTATTATTCCAAATACATTGTATGAAATTACTGATTTCCTTAATTTATTTTGAATAGACTTGTTGACAATAATAATATATCAACTTCGCCTATTTATAAGACAGATATTTTATGAATATTATCAAACACATATTTTCCTAAATAATAAATTTAGAAATCGACACATTTTCGTGATTTGGAAGAAAATGGGAGGATGGGATTTATGACGTCATGCTTTCTAGAACCCAACGTCAACGAATAGAAAAAGGGAAAGCAGCCAAACCTTCCACGTGGCAAGAAAAAAAAGAGCTTAGATTTCTTTAAACTTATTAATCTTTTAGAAAAATAATAATGAATGTGGCATGTATGCTGCTGGGTCATCCACATACATCCAGCTTCATTAATTTAAGACATCCTTAAAAATATGACCTTTCATTTTAAAATGATTTTGATCTTGGTCATTGCAAACCAACAGAAGATTGGACCAGTTGAATTTTGTACCATTATCCTTATTTGCCCTTGTTCTACACGACACAATATTTTATTCTTTTTAATATAAATATTTTCTTGGATAAAATTCAAACTTTGACATTTCCACCTCGTTTAGGTTTGCATAAACATAACCATGGTGGAGTGATCGAGTGATCTAGAAGAGTTTTGGAGAGCTAAGAAATGATGAGTTTAATTCATCATGAGTACTTACTTAGAAATTAATTTTCTACGAATTTTTTTGACATTCGACGATATGTCTCGTAACATTAGTCGAGGTCCGTATAAGCTAGCATGAAAAGTCACGAATAAAAAACAAAGTATGCATGAACTTACAAGTTTAGAGTCAAGCTAAGAATTTACTTAGCCACACATGAGCATAAGTTGATTAGATAGATACATTGATTGATTTTAGATTATTGGACCATACAAAATGGATAATCAAATAAATTTGAAGCATAACAACCGAATTGATTCTTACACTTTTTCTAAAGTGCTTAAAAATATGAGAGTTCGAATTTTAACTTTTTAATTAAAAATGTATGTCATCTTAACTGTATCTAAGTTTTACATGTGATAGTATAGAATTTCGAATCTATCCAACCCTTTAATATTTGAGAATCTATGCCACCCAACTATCTAGGGTTGGCAAATTCTTAATCATACAGACATGTCAAACTTTAAAATATTTCAAAGATTCCATAAGATCTAATTTATTATCAAAAAGTGTTTAAAAAAAACGCCTAAAAGTTAAAAATGAGTCGGATAAAGTTGGAGAAGTTCTTCCAAACCCAAAGTTTAGAGACAGATTATTCAGCTTTATCCCCTCATTGTCATTCACCTGGTAGGAACATCTTACTTTTGTTCCTTCGATTAAAAAACATCGAAACAATTTATAAAAGTTTTAATTAAAAAAAAAAACACTAAACAAAACAAAACAATCTAGCTGGAAACCAACCCAAATATTGACATTTGTGTTGGGCTGGAAACAAAACAACAAGACAAGAGAAAACAACCATATTTTCCGACCTAATTAAAATTTATATCCATATCTTATAGAATCAAAATTTTGTCTCAACACACGTTTGTTATAAGCTCAAACTCGGGATAAACAATTTTACAATTAAGTTTATTCATAAATTTCCAACTTTAAATTTACGAAAAAAAAACATACATACTTGAAAGAATCAAAATTTTGTCTCAACACACATTTGTTCTAAGCTCAAACGCAGGATAAACAATTTTACAATTAAGTTCATTCATAAATTTCCAACTTTAAATTTACAAGAAAAAAAAACATACCTACTTTAAAGACCCCACACTTCATAGTAAAATCACCCCCTTGGAAATATCTTTATCATGGATATTATTCAATATCTTTCAATATTTAATAAGAATGGATAGGAATATTGATTTTATTGTTATTTAAAAAAAAAAAAAAAAAAAAAGAAAAAAAAAGGGCGAAGTGGTCTGGTCTTGCATCTCTGATTGATGCCCTTCTGATGATGGTCAGCAGTCAGCACTCGAAGAACACTAATCCCTATAACATAAAAAAACAATATGGTCCAACATACAATATGATAAAAACAAGCAATGACTGCACATTTGATCTACTAAAAGACTTAATTTTCAAACCAAATATGGGTCAAATCTTGCTCACAGTCGACCAGTTGAAGAAAATACAGCACCAAGCGGTACTGTTCCTGAGACTTGACATAAATGATTATCAACACTAAATGTTGACGGAATATTCATGCAAAAATTTAATCAACAATGTCTCCTAAATTTCAGCGTTTTCTTTTCAACACTATTTTCTTGCTACACAACTGGAAACTGGAATTAGGAAAGCCAGAAAAACTCATCTGGTACCTTGGTTTGATATTCTCCGCTTTTGGATCTCCAATGTTTTATTTCTTTCATTCTCTTTTGTTCCTTAGAAGGAGGGGAAGGATGTCTGAACTTTACGTGAAAACTCCTGACTCGTATTTATATGCTCCGACATTAACATAAACCTGCTGCACGTTACATGGAAAACTAATCATAGAACAAAGGTTGAGTTACTTCTTAGCAAAAGAGATGGCCATGGGATGTTGGGGGTCAATTTTAAAGCCTTGCAGAGCCTGCATCGCCATAGAGGATTGAACATCGTCTTCAAACTCGACAAAAGCAATACCTGGCTTTGCTTCAATCATCCGGACTTCCCTGAATCCAGGATATTGTTGGAAAAGGACTTGCAACATCATACTAGAAGTTTCATGAGGTAAATTCTCAATAAACAGAATGTTGTTTGGAGCAGCTTCTGGAGCGCTTGGATTTGCATTGCGGAATGTGGCCTGTACACAACGAAGAGGCTTTTTAAGCAAAAGTGATTATGAAAAAAGTTTATGAACATTGCCTGATCTAATGGCCACTAGCGTGAAATCTAGTTGGAATCGACATCAATGCCTTTAAACAAATGAGAAGGGAAAAAATAACCAGAGAACCACGCCATTCAAAGTGACTCATACAATTTCTACTCGGGGCCAATTCTAGAGTACCAATTAATATGATTCAGCTCTATGAAGAAGGAAAATAAGAATATTACATCACAAAAAAATATAAATGTAAAAAGAAACTTACATTTGAACCTCCATTCTCGGTGGTTTTTCCATTAGGCATCGCAGACTGGTGTGTTTCTTCAGCATGTCGTTTTCTTTCAGCTGGATAAGCAAGTTAAAAGATAATAAAAATTATAACCCAGTTCAAAAACCTTATGATTTTTAAAAGCAATGGAATTTGAAAATGAGAGTTAACTTGAGAGGTTATGTCCAACCAGTTTAAAAAAACCATATGTTTGTCAAAGGTGAAATTATGACTGTCCATCAGCCAACTTCAAGATTATGTAAACCAAAAAAGTTCGAAGAAAATATTTAGAAAGAGAACTTATAATTACAATCACCTTTTTCCTCTTGCTTCTTTTTCTTCTCCCTTGGTACAAAGCTTCCATCAGCTACAGCAACACAATCTGATTTGCTTTTGGCATATTGAATTCTCTGCAAAAAGTAACAAAAAAGAAAGTCATCTAATATTAGAGATAGGCAACATAAAGTCATCTATATTACTATATATTCAATATCAGAACATTGTATGAATGGTCAACATACAGGAGATTTTAAGATGAAACAAATAATATCTGTTTTTTAAAAAAATAAAAGGAAATAATAGTAATACAATACTTGTTTCTTCCTAATAGAACCATGGATACATCTATGCTTATTTCCCTTTGTGCAGTAGTTCACAATCAAAATCAAAGATCCAGAGTGTCAACACTTTAAGCAGCACATAAGTACAATGGCATACATTGACCGAAGAAAAGTAAATAGACAGGGGGGGGTTACAAAGAGAGATCTCAAAATGCAAAGGCATAGAGCAATCCGTTATTGATTTCATAACCCTTTCGAGGGCTTCACATGTCGCTCCTTTTGTTTTCTGGTGGACCCTCCGTCTGCATCCTCTTAAGGGGATTATCTTTGTGGATTTATGGAGGGTAAAAATTTCAAAGAAAGTTAAGTTCTTCATTTGACAGGTTCTCCATGGCAAGATTAACATCTTAGACAGAGTGAGACGAAAAGTCCCCTTGATGAGGCCTACGTGCTGCAATGTGCAGAAAAGCAGTTGAGGATCTTGCTCGCCTGCATTGAAACTGTGAGATTGCGTCTGATATGTATGTATGTATATACGTGTGTGTGTATATATATATATATATATACAATACTCATGGAAGCACATTCGGGATCCAATCCCATTGACAAGCAAACTATCCACAGTTACCTAAGTCCTAAAGAACTTCAAAGTGCACTAGAATGTCCATAGAAAAAAGGCCAGAAAAAGACTGAAAAGCAAGTTCATAAAATGTGATAAGCTAGAAACCAACCATAGGTTTATCATAGAATGGGAAATTTTGCATCTGCCGCACAGCATTGCTAGCTGCAGTCACTTCACTAAATGCTACCCATGCTTGCCCTCTAAGCCTCGGTGTCTTCAAGGCAACGATATCGAGTATTCTTCCATATTGAGAAAACAAAGCATAAAGCGATCTCTTCAATTCTGTCCAACAGGAGAAAATTAGTATACCATCAAATCCAAACACTAAAAAGCAAATGATTGAATCCCACACACCACTGTGATGTAACATTGTAAATAACTAAACATTAGGTAACTAAGAGAGTAAACAAAACCTTAAACGCTACTGGAACAGGTAAATTAGCAATTAGCCGTCTCCATATCCAAACTAAAATTTTATGCTACCAGGCCATTCACCCTAAAAACCAAATTCCAACTAATTCCTACATTCTCGAGTAATTATCGAACAGCATCATCAGAAAAATTTAGAAGTGTATTAGTAATAAGATAAGTTGTAAATATTCAGTTTATTAGTTTATTTCTCATGCTAGTGCATTTGTGTATAAATAACCCACAGTGGGCTTTCAATAAAGTTTAAGTTACTTTTCTCTCTCTCATAAAAGTTTCAATATGGTATCAGTTGATTAAAATTTCTCTACGCCCTTTCTTCTTCCTTTGCTGCAGTTTCTTCTTCCTCCAATCGATCATGGCTTCTCCTCTCCATCAGTCGATCTTACACCTTGACGAACCACGATACTTCAACGATTCTACACGTCTCCGAGCCTTTGAACGAAGATAACTACATTACCTGGAATCGGTCGATGCTCCTTGCCCTCACCATTCGCAACAAAATAGGGTCCGTTGATGGCACTATCGAGAAACCATCTGGTACTCTTCTTGCATCCTGGAATTGTTGTAATAGCATTGTAATCTCATGGATCTTGAATTCGGTTGCCAAGAACATCTCATCTAGCATTCTTTTTTCTGATTCGGCTCACGAAATCTGGGAAGATCTAAAAGAACGTTTTCAGCGAAAGAATGGTTCAAGAATTTTTGCCCTAAAATGTGATTTGGCTACGATTTCACAAGATTAACAAACTGTTACTGTTTACTTCTCAAAATTGAAAGGCATTTGGGATGAATATTCAACCTGCATCCCTTGTTGTTCTTATGCCTTCTGTACGTGTGGAGGACGAAAGAAGATGACCGAATTCTTTAACATGAGTACCTCATGTTCTTTCTGATGGGGCTTAACGAATCCTTCGGCCCCGCTCGCTCACAGATCCTTCTAATGGATCCGTTACCACCGATAGCTAAGGCGTTTTCATTAATTTCTCGAGAAGAACACCAAAGGTCAATCTCAACGTTATCTTCAACATCTGCAATAACTCTTGTTGTCAACAAGATCACTTCCGCTCCAACTAGTAGCGGTTCAACCAATAATCGATTAACCAAGGATCGACCGTTTTGCACCCATTGTAATAAAATTGGGCACACTATAGATCGTTGTTATAAACTCCATGGATATCCTCCAGGATATCGAACGCGAGGTGGACAACGTTCTCAATCCACTGGTCATACTCTTCTAGCAACAGAATCATCTTCTGAGACAACATTGCCTTCAAATGCTTTGGTTCAATGCCAAAATCTTCTTGCTCAGATTCAGTCGCAATTAAATGTTCAAAAGGTTGATTCAGATGCTCTTTCTCACTTGGCAGGTAATGATCGGTACGTTCTTACTTCTTGCCTATCTTTTTCTTCTCCAAATTGCTTGATAATGGATTCAGGGACTGCAACCCATGTCTATTTTAATAGAAATCTTTTTTCTTCCTTACATCATGTTCAGACCACAGTAGTTTTACCTACGAATACTAGAATTCCTGTAAGATATGCTGGTTCCATTCTACTTTTTGGCTCTATTACCTTGCAAAATGTATATATGTGCTTAAGTTTAAATACAATTTGCTTTCTGTTGGTTCTTTAACTATTGATAATGATGTTATAGTTAAGTTCTTTGATAATTGTTGTGAAATTCAGGAAAGATCCACTTTGAAGATGATTGGCAGGGGTAAATATCAAAGTGATTTATATCTTCTTGATAAGCTTGTTGTTGATTCATTGGTTGCATCTGTTCATAATAATTCTCCTAGCTTATGGCACTCACGACTTGGACATGCTTCTATTTTGCGCCTGCAAGTTTGAAAGATATTGTATCTTTAGATTTTCGTGACTTTGATCATGTATCCAAGTGTGACATTTGTCCACTTGCAAAACAAAAACGTTTTTCATTTGATTGTAATAACAAATTGTCTGAGAATCTTTTTGATCTAATACATGCAGATATCTGGGGACCTTTTTTATAAGTATTTTCTTACTATTGTTAACGACTGTACTCATTATACTTGGGTGTTTATACTTCACACAAAATCTGATGTCTCTCGTATCATTCCTCAATTTTTTCAGTTAGTTTTTACTCAATTTGGTCGATCAATAAAAATGTTTTGTTCAGACAATGCTCCCAAACTAGGTTTTAAGCAATTTTTTCTTGAAAAAGGTGTTATACACCAGTATTCTTGTGTTGCTACACCGCAACAAAACTCAATAGTTGAACGTAAACATCAACATTTACTTAATGTCGCCCGTGCTCTTTATTTCCAATCTCGTGTTCCTCTAAACCTCTGGACCGAGTGTGTTCTTACTGCTTCCTTTTTAATCAATCAAACACCATCCCCCCTTCTTAAATGGAAGACTCCCTTCCAAGCTTTAATGGGGGAGGCACCCGACTATTCTAGACTGCGTGTGTTTGGTTGCAAATGTTATGCATCCACATTATCCCACAATCGGTCTAAATTCGCCGCTCGAGCTCGTCCGGCTGTTTTTGTTGGTTACCTACCAGGCATGAAGGCCTATAAGTTGTTTGATATTGAAAAACAAGAATTTTTGTCTCACGAGATGTTCAGTTTCATGAGGATGTCTTTCCCTTTCACCTGACTCAATATATGCATAATTCAAAGGACTTGCTCCACAACGTTGTCCTACCTAAAGCTTTTGATTTACCTACTGAATCTTATAATGATCAGTTGACTATTGATTCCTCTTTGCCCTCGGGCATATTTTCTCCTCATGATGATGATCAACCACCATCTTCGGATGAAATTCCACTGACCACCCCAACAAGTTGTGATCATCCTACTCACATTTCTGATGCTCCACAACTTCAGAACAGTCCTCAGTCATCCAATATCCATGACTCGCTGCCCCTTGTCCCAACTCATGATCCTCCTGTTCAACGATCTTCTCGGCCATCTAGGCCTCCCTCTTACCTTCAGCAATATCATTGCTCTCTATTGAGCAATGATACTTTGCCTTTGACTGCCACACGATACCCGATTCAACAATACCTTGCTTATAACAAGCTATCACCAGAATATCGTGCTTTTTCTTTGAGTGTCTCGGCTCATTATGAGCCTCACTTCTACCACCAAGCAATCCTTTTTTACCATTGGAATCAAGCTATGAAAGCTGAGATTCAAGCAATGGAAGATAATGTTACTTGGACAATTGTTCCATTACCTCAAGGAAAACATTTGATTGGTTGCAAATGGGTGTATAAAGTTAAACACAATGCTGATGGTACCATTGAGCGGTACAAAGCAAGATTGGTTGCAAAAGGATATACACAACAAGAATGGTCACAGACTTCCTTAAGACTTATTCTCCAGTAGCAAAAATGGTCACTGTTCAGGTTCTCTTGACTATTGTTGTTTCTTCAGGTTGGCCTTTATATCAGTTCGACGTCAATAATGCCTTTTTGCATGGTGATCTTTCTGAAGAGGTATATATGGATCTACCTCTGGGCTACGTCCTTGCATCTAGCACTATTGATAAAGAACATCTGGTATGTCATCTAAACAAATCCATTTATGGATTAAAACAAGCATCTAGGCAATGGTTTGCCAAATTTTCTGACACATTACTCTCTCTTGGCTTCAAACAGTCGGAGTCTGACTATTCTTTGTTTCTCAAAGGATCTGGAAATGAATTCTTAGCTCTTTTAGTATATGTTGATGACATAATCATCACTGGCTCAAGCCCCGCTATGTTGAGCTCTTTAAAACAAATCTTACATGATCGTTTTAAGCTGAAAAACTTGGGTTCTCTTTAATATTTTCTTGGTTTGGAGATTGCTCGGTCTTCACGAGGAATTTACTTGTCTCAACGCCATTATACTCATCAATTGATTGAAGAATCTGGCCTACTAGGTTCGAAGCCTGAGGGTACTCTGATGCAATATAAGCAAACCAACATGGATCTTCTGCAAGATGTCTCTTCATACAGAAAGTTAATTGGAAAACTTCGTTATCTGACATTACTTTTGTTGTACATCGCTTAAGCCAATATGTGTCTAAGCCAACAAAGGAACACCTAGCAGCAACATATCATCTCATTCGTTACTTGAAAGCATCGCCTGGTCAAGGGTTACTTCTAAAGGCTTCTACGTCATATCAGCTACGTGCATTCTCGAATTCAGATTGGGCATCGTGTCATGACTCCCGAAAATATACAACTGGATATTGTATTTTTCTTGGCGATTCGCTGGTTTCATGGAAATCAAAGAAACAAACTACAGTTTCTCGATCACCCGCTGAAGCAGAATATCGAGCATTGGCCTTCACTGCATGCGAATTGATTTGGATCACCTCTCTGCTTCACGAATTACAGCTGCTGCCTCCTTCACCACCAATTCGTTTTTGTGACAAACATGCTACCATTCACATTGCTAGTAATTCGATGTTCCATGAACGTACAAAACATATTGAGCTAGATTGCCATTTCATCCGTGATAAAGTTCAAGATGGATCGATTCGTCTTCTTCCTGGTCGTTCCCAACATCAGCTAGCTGATGTCTTCACAAAATCTCTCCCTCCAGCTGCTTTGTTCACCCTACTGTCAAAAATGGGAATTCTCGATCTATACTCTCCATCTTGAGGGGGGGTATATTAGTAATAAGATAAGTTGTAAATATTCAGTTTATTAGTTTATTTCTCATGCTAGTGCATTTGTGTATAAATAACCCACAGTGGGCTTTCAATAAAGTTTAAGTTACTTTTATCTCTCTCATAAAAGTTTCAATAAACTGTAACAACAAATACAAGCCAAACTTCGCCCAAATAACACCCGAAAAAGCAAAAGAAGCACGAATTTAGAGAGCCGAAGGCGAAATGGAGATGATAAAATGTCCAGAAAATCAGTTCAATTCCGTAATCTGTATACTTATTGAACAAAAGAAAAAACATTTACAAAAGAGCGAATCGAAAAACTAAGAGTGAGTCACCTTCTTTCTTGACCTTCTCATTGAGATTCTTAATGTATATGGACTGGTTAGGCGGTATATCCCCCGATAACATGGTGGTTGTTCACGTTCGGCGCCTTCGGCTTACAGAGAAATGAGAATCGCCGAGCAACGGACACAAATCTGATTCAGGAGGAAGGAGACTCAGCGACAGTCTGTTTGAGCCCTTGCAACCAAAAGTGCTAATGGGCTTTCAATATTCAACCCAAGCCCAAAATGGTTCTTGTCCTTTTTTTTTATTAGACCAAATAGGATAAATAACTACAATAATAACCAAGTTTATGAAAATTAGAAAAAATAAGGAAAATCCTATATTTTCTCCCTCAATAATTATTCTGAGTAGTCTAGTAGTAAATTTATAAAGTTAAAAAATGATGGGTTTAATTATGGTGTTTACTTACATTGATTTTTTTTTTTTTTACATCAAAATATTGTAAGGTCAAACAGTATGTCACATGACAATAATCGATATGCGTACTTACATCAAAATATTGTAAGGTCAGATACTACGTCGCATAACAATAATCGATATGTGTACAAATTGACGTGAAACAGTCTATCGCTCTCACACAAACACATATGTATATGTATAAACTCCCATTATACTCAACATGTGGAATCAACTAGCTTCACCTATACGCATTAACAAATCATGCGACAAAGAGTGACAACAATTGGCATTTCGAAACCAAGCAAATGGTAATTTTGTTAAGAGTCAGACAATGGCGACTTGCATGCATTTGATTGGCCACAAATATGGAAGACTATCAATTTTGTTAAGAATCTAACGAAACACGCCAACAAAAGAAGTAGCCCATCGCATCGGTGTACACCCATTGATCATGAGATCATGGGTTCAAATCTCTCGTTCTCAATCGTTGTATTCTCAAAAAAAAAAAAAAAAAAAAAATCTAAATGGTTCAGCAACACCCAATGAACTGACCTTTTTACATATGAAAATGAAAGAACCCAAAGTAAAAGACTAACTACAAAATGTCAAAAATACAAAAAGTTGATATTTTTTAAGATGTTCGAGATTAGTGTTACCAGCATAATACTTAGAGTGTGTTTGGAGAAATCAGAATTATGGAAAGAATAAGAAAGAGAATGATTATTTGTATTTGAGGTGAAGAGAATGATTATTTGTATTTGAGATGAACAAAATGATTATGGAAAAAATAAAATAATAAATATGATGAGAGTAAAAAATAGTGATGTGATGTATAAAAAATTGTTGGAGGGAGAATAAAAATAATTAGGAAGAGAATGTAAAAATGTGATTTCTAAAAAACATGATTATGAGGTAAATGATTCCCCGTGACCTAAACACGGAGATCATCCTCATCTTCATTCTCCCCCTTATTATTGGTGGCCCAAACACACCCTTAATGAGTACATAAACCCACCAAAGAGAAAAAAGAGAGTTTCATGACCGAACGAACTATTCATCACTATGATTGAACTTTCTTTTCAATAAGCTTTTCTCCAAAAAAAAAAGAGACCGATATCAAAACCAATTCTAAATGCTACTTGCACTTGACTACCAGCACACTTGCATTCAAACTTAAAGATAATAATAAAATTAAAAATCAAACTATACTTAGAAAGTGTAACAATTTTCTTGAAATTATCGAAAATTCAAAGATTTCCCATTCCTCCGACCTTTCACATTAAAATTTCTTTTGGTGAAGGGCATCCATGAATCTCAAGAAATGCTCGTAATGAACTTGGAACACAATCAAATTGAGTCAAGTTACTTCCATTATCTTTGCAGTAGCTGTAAAAAAACCTCCGAAATTATCTTCATGTCCAACAAAAATATATATATATATATTTTTTTAACGGCTCTTGCTGGGAATTAAAATATAATAAATACATAATATATTGTTTTCAAAATTTTCACAATTTAAATCATAGGACTAAAAAATATATATTTAACTCAACTAATGTGCATCAACCAATATTTGAACTCAAATGGCACTATATATGTTATGAAATCGAATCTCTACTTTATAGAAAAAAAACAAAAACAAACTTAATTAATCTAAAAAAAAAATTTCAAATTATTTGTCAACCCACTTTTTTAATTAAACAAAAATTGAGGTGAATAAACTCAAACCCACAAACTCTATGATTTTAAGTAAGAAATCTTATTAAAAAAAAAAAAACTCTTTGACTATGCACTTTTTATGATATACAAAATTTAAAATTAACAGATTTATTATATATTTTCAAAGTTCAATTTTTCTTTTTCTTTCTTTTTTTCTTTCCTTTAAAAAAAAAAAAAAAAAAAAAAAAAAAATCAAAGGTGTACAGATACCTTTCAATTGATATACTTTATACATAGAAAATGGTAAATATAAAACCATTTTATTTTACAAATTCACACAACCCGGCCACAGCCAATTATCTAAATAGCCAAAACAAGGCCAGGCACTGACTCTCCGCACACCTTGCTCTGCCACACACTCTGGCAGTTGGCCGCCGCAGACGACGTCGAGGTGGCGGTGGCAAAGCGCTTGACAGTAACTGAAGTGTTGAAATACTCCTTCACGCATGTAATCACCCCATCTGTCACGGTCCAGGCGTGCACCCACGATACGGCACGTTTCGCGTCGTAGCCTTCGGCGAGGACAGTGGGTCCAAATGCTACGATGGAGATCGGAACGAAGACGAAGGAGGAGGAGGCGCCGGTGAGGAGACGCATCAAGTACTGGTGCGTAGGCGGACCGTGGAACCACCACTCTAGGTTCGAGGCAAGAACACTGTGAACCGTGTCTACATCTTCTGAACCCAAAGCTTCATAGAGTGCCCTCACTCTCGCTACGCTCTCGTTCGGCTCCGACAACGACGTCCCTGAGTTTGCCAGTTTTGTAATTCTCACTGGTGGCTGCCGGAACGCCGGTTGAATTATCTTCGCCGGAGAAATTAAGAGTGTGTTGAGATTGAGAATATGAATATTAGTGTTGTTGGGATTTGAATGGCCTTTGCTGACCCTTTTATATACATATTTGAGTGGAGTGCATTTGGAGCCAAGAGTTTCGCTACACGACAAGGGATATTTGTTAATTTGACAATGATAAAAAAAAAAAGAAGTTGTTTGTTATAAATGGTTACTGTTGTTATTATTATTTTCCAAATAAAGGGATTGTAATCTATAACCTCTACAAGGTATGATGGAGCTCTCTTTTTATTAGCTTGTTATAAATGGCTACGACCTAAAAATTGTTCCAATTTTTCATTTATATGATATGTACATTATGCTTTCATTAAACTTAAATGGATATATAATCAAATTAAATGAAAATAAATTTTAATTTATAATTGATCAATCTAAAATGACATTATTTTAAAGAGACTGATAAATGGTCTTGTATTAAAAAAGTGAGAAGAGCTTCTAATATTTATAAAACAGATCTATTATTATTATGAATATTAATTAATTTTAAAATGAAAACTATGATATCCAATAGATAATGTTTATTATTTAATTTTTTTTTATTATTTTTATGACTCTACAAAACCATATTTTCATTTAGAATAATACTTTGATGAATGACCTTCCGTTGGCATCTTTCCCACCATGTTATTAATTTATAGAATTTAAGAAAGAGTTGTAAAAAATTTAATGGTCGAGTATTGCTTTTCTATTCAAAATATAAATATATATAAAAAAAAAAAGAAGCATTATTTGTCTTTTTTTTTTTTTGTAAGATGTCAACCACATGTTCCTTTTTTTCTGTTGAATCTGTCCAAATGTACTCTATTGCACCAAGTTAAGGAACTATTTCTAATTTCTAAGGAATAGGTTAAATACAGAAGTCAAGATTAATTACACTTTTTTTTTTAGTTAAAACACAATTGGGATGGAAAATTTAAACTCTTGACCTCTAAATCATTGAATGTACAATAATGTTGTTGAACTATTACTTTTGTTAGCATTAATTCTCCAACACATAAATAACAAAATAGTTTTTCTAATATTTTTATTTATAAAAATCAATTTATGTGACACAAAATAATGTCACGCATCGAATGAGTCAGTAATGCGTTATCTTATTTGGTGTTAATCTATTTCAAGTCCACGGTTACGAGTTTCGAAAATTGGTATTTAACTCTCATATTTTTTACTTTTTATTTTTTTTTTTAAGTAGAGGTGAAAAAGGTTTTGAACTTATGAAGTGAATTTATTTTTAATCATTTGAATTAGAACTTTTTTTTTTTAATGTGAAGTGTGATATCACAAGAAAATAGAGGTAAGAATGTAAAAATAATATTTACATGCTTAATTTTTTAAAATAAAATAAGAAAGTAAATTAATGATTATTAAACCAGATCAGTGTATGGAGAACAAATTTACAATTAAACCTTAGAACTCAATCGGTAATTTATCCTCCAAAAAATCGTCTTTATTTTACCAGTCCCCCAAAAAATCTTAAATATAATATTAATTTAAAAAAAATTTGTATTCTAGCTGTACGTATATATGCATGAAAGAGGCCCTAAATTTTTCTAACATTAAGCTCTAGGAAGCAACCAAGGGTCTAGGGCAATTCTTGAATTTCTGGCCCCTCCAATTAGCAACACTTGTTTAATTTTCCCTTCTATTTTTTTCCTTTGTCTTTGCAGCTATTTTGTTGGTTAAAGCATTATAGGGATTATTTTTTAGAACACTTGTTACTTTTTCAGAAAATAAATAAATAAATAAATAAATCGTCAATTCTTTTTTATTCTGGTGTGGTTTGGTGGTGTAGTAAAATTTAATAGTACACGTAATTATGTATTATTTCGTGCCAACTTTTGCAATAATGCAGTTTTTAAAGACCTTTTTTTGTCATCTTTTATTTATTTTTTTCCCTTTATATACATTTCATCTTTTATTTGAGTCCACTTTGCATGCCACTGTTTTTGGCTTTTGTTTTGCCTTTCGGTTGGCTTAAAAAATATACATAAATTCTAAGTATCTCTCTTTCTCGAAGTAAACCTAGTACAGTGATTTAAATGTAGATCATAAATTCATAGTTTAATCGGTCAAGCAGTAGCCAAAAAGAGCTTAAGTCTAGTAGTATGATGTATAATTAATTAATTTATTTATATATTTTTTGATATCGTGATGTATAATTTATTCAATAACTAAAAAGTTACTATTTAAATCTTCACCTTCAAATATATATATATATATATATATATATTTTTATTTATTTATTTATTTATTTATTTATTTAATTCAATAATATTTGAGACTCGAACGCGTAACGAACTAGTTAGTGAGTGATATACGATGTCATTCGAGTACTATTTTTTTGGTTAAATAATTATAAAAACAAATTTTATGAAGTTATATATTCTAACATTGAACGTTTAAATGTTACTCTAAATTGTTTAACTCAAAATACAAATAAAAAATAAAATCCAAAAGCACAATAATTACATTTATTAAACATCCTAATTAATTACAAGATTCAACTAAGCCAACTTAATATGAAAATTGACAAGGCTTTAGAGAAGCAATTGTGAGCTTAGCTTAAGGGTAATAACATGTATTATCAATCAAAAGCAATGACACTCCCCTAGAGGAGGTACTGATACCCTCTACACTTTTGGGTGTGTTTTTCTCTAAGTTTAATGTTCAAGACAATTTTGAAGATTAATTTTTTTTCAAATTTTGTTTTTCCCTCTCAAAATATCAATTTATTTTTTAAAACGTATTAAGAGGTATATAACATAATTTTTTTAAGAAAAGCATATAACAAAAAATCAATGATTTTCTTTTTTTCTTTTTTTTCTTTTTTTTTTTTAAATGAATCAATTACTATTTTATAGACTATTTTAAAACATAAAAATCAAAATTGATTAAACTATACCTAAATTGAAAATGCTAATCACGAGTCAAATGTCAAAGTTTCAACGGCTAAAAATGTTCAACATCAAGGGTGGTAGTTAATTGGGGTTCGTTGATTTTTGGCCCTTGGTCATCTTGAAGAGTCAAGACAATCAACTTCGTACTCTCTTTGCGACCCATTTTTTTGGCCTTCCAAGTCACAAAATATAATTTATTTCATTCTTGTATTAAAATAAATAATTAACATATTTTATTTTTATATATTGGAAACTACGTTAGCTTCCACAATGCTCATGCAAGCATTTTTCTATTACAATATTTGTAAAAAAAAGTAAAAAAGAAAAGTACTGGTTCAAACAAGATAAAAACAAAATTCAGCTCTTGAAAGATAAATTTCTCTTTTTTTTTCTCTAAATCATTGAAAAAATGTACATTATTATTAAATTTAGGATATGATTTAAAACGAATGCAATTTGTAAGATTGTGATATGATTTCACGTCAAATTAGAAGGATGCAATTTAAATCAAATTTGTTACTTGTGAGCATGCCCTTTTTACATTATTGTGAATATTGTGTATATATAATTAAGTGCCCATGTAATGATCTTGTCACTTTTTTTTTTTTAATAAATATCAATCTTCTCACATTTATAAGACATATCATATATAGTTTCTAAATATGTTACCTAACATATATCTAAAACATTTTAATACAATTATGTCTTTTAAAACGATTGAATTTCTTAGTAAACATTTCAATTTTTAGATTACTAACTATACACATCTAGGAGTGAAAAATGTAGAAATAAAAATTTAAAAGATTGTGTAACAAGTAGCTGGAGTGAGCATATACTCTCTTAAAGTTAATCAATAGATCGAGATAGAAACTACGAGGTGTTTGTTTACCATATTTAGTGAGGATTTAGCTTAAAGAGTTATATGGAAGAGCTATTTTGAGTAGTTAAAAATTGAGAGTTGTAGTAAAAAACTCGTTTGGATGTAGTTTTTATGTAGATGAGTTAAAGTCAAAACCTTGTTTGGATGTAGATTTAAAATGAGTAATTATTTTGAGTAGTTAAAAAAGTAGTGATTAAAAATGAGTTATTTTGATTGATTTGAAATAAATGATTAAAAATGGATGACTATAAATTATTAAATTAATTAGAAATGAATGATTATAAATGAATTGTTAGAAATGACAGTTCTTTTTAAAAGTAAAAATGATGAGAAGTTAGTAAAAAATTGTTTGGATATAGATTTTCGAGGAGAAGTTAGTAAATCATCCAACTAAATCTTCCTTAATATTACATGACAAACACACATCCCCTACAACTCAAATTTGATGATCGCCGCTAATGCTTGATATAATCGCAACATGTTTAAAGAAAAACATGAAATATGAGTTACTAATTACACACTAGGGTAATCTAAAAAAAATAAAATAATACTAATTACACATTACGTACTAGGTAGACCACATCGTGCACATTAAACAACAAGAGCAGTCGCTCAGGGATATTAGTTTACACTCAATGACCAAAAGTCATGAGTTAAAAAAAAAAATCATGAGTTTGAATCCCCTGCTCCCAATTATTGTAATCTCAAAAAAAAAAAAAAATCTACCACGATCATATACAAAAATAATAAGGATTTTTTTTATGCATAAAAAAAATAAAGAAATTGCATAAATATTAGAATTTTGAAGAAAAAAAATTCGTTTATAGTAGAAAAATAAGCTAATTCTTATAAAATGACTAAAATGTTCAGCTTAAAATTAAGTGAACTGGTTGTCTTCAATCATTTCAACTGATTGAAAGTAATCAATTTAGGTGATTGAAAGCCAGTAAGTTTAGCGGATTGAAAATAATCAATTCTGATTGAAAGAAGAACAATTTTGAAATGTGAAAAAATGTACAAAAATTGCTATAAATAAAATATTTTAGAAATGAACATTATAGTTAAAATTGTTGAGTTAAGTTGTCTATCTCTAATAATTTCCCTAAAATAATAATGCTAAAAAAAGACTTTTGAGTGTCTACAAAGATTAGTAATTTGATACGTCAATTTTCAAAATTAAAAAATAAATTTAAATAATAATTTCGACAAATTAAAGTAGGCAAACCCATCATCATCATCATCGTTCAAGCCTATTGGGTCATCACATTTTGGGTCAAATGGCCCAACAAAAAGCCCAATTTCCTTGGGCTGATGCCTTGCTAAAATTTGTGAAAGTACCATTCTACCCCTTAAACATTAAAAAATAGCAACTTATACCCCAGCCTTTACGCCGAGCGCCGTATTAGCAATAGGCTTAAACTACCGTCTCTGCAAAACCCAAAACCTGGTGTACATCTTCTTCCCCATTTCCGACTGCCGGAAAATGTTTCGATCAATTCTCCGATCAACAGCCGCCGCCTCCAAACATCATCTCTTCAATCGAAATCCAAACCCTAATCCCTCTCCGATCCTATCACTTTGTTCAAATTACTCAGCTAAGGCCGCCAAACCCAATGTCAAGAAGGGCAAGAAAGGGAAGTCCAATGCTGACGCCAAAGCCGCCGACGATTCCTCCGCCTCCGTCGCTGCTTCCGACGAGTTAGATGCGGCGCTTTCCGATGATAAATCCCGCGCCCGCCGTCTCGCCGCGGAGGAAAATGATACCTCACTCGATGTTGGCCCTAATGGCCGCCCTCTCTTTACCTCCGCAACGTCAATCTCACAGCTCACTTACAAGGATGCAGGCGCTTATTTCAAATTCAAGTACGTATGTTTTCTACATTGTTTATGAGTGAATGTTTGTTCGGATATTTATTCGTTTCTTTACGAAATGGAAGTATGGAAGGACTAAATGAGGCTCTGCCGGAGGGTTTGCCTTTGGGGATGGTGAAGGAGTTCGAGGAGGCTATGCGAAGTGCCGTGCTTGTGCGGCGAAGTTTTTTGGATCTTCGCGACAATTTCAGGCGCGTGGTTGATCCTTCATTGCTATCTCCGGCTGGTATTGCATTTTCTTTTGGAATGGGGTCTTAGGGAAATGATTCTCTTGTTGTATATGTATACTGATTCTTTGGTCGAATGAATTTAATCAATATTTTTCATGCTGTTATTTCTATTCAAATATTTAGGTTCAAAAGTTAGAAAACAGATTGTATTGGATGGTCCGGTCAATTGTGGAAAGAGTATTGCGCTCGCCATGCTCGTTCATTGGGCTCGGGATGAAGGTTGGCTAGTTCTATATGTTCCGAGTGGGCGTCGGTGGACTCATGGAGGATTCTTCTTTAAAAACACTCAAACGGGACTTTGGGATACACCCGTTCAGGCAGAAGATGTTCTGAGAGTGAGGATTTTTTCCTACTACTTAAGAGTTAGATAGAAGTATTTGTGCGTTTTCTTTTCCGGATCTTCTAGTGCATTTTTTATGAATATGCCACATTTTAATAGTTTCCTTCCTCAACCTCTGAAATCTCATGTTTTATATTTCATTTTTGTAACCCTCTTCCGATGTAGTTTAATGGGTTATTTTTTTGAATTCTATTAGCAAATGTTAATTCTTTTACACCATGCCGAGAATCTTGACAAGGGAAATGATATCTCGTGATCATGATTCTTCATGGTAGCTGACTGGGAAATGTTTCATGCACATAGTGTTTATTGTTTGTGATAAGCTTTCTGGAGATCAAAGTGAGGATTATGGATAATATGTAAAGCTGACATAGTTGACTTATTTAGTTTTATTGGTTTTGACCAGGATTTTCTGAAGTACAATGAGACCCGCTTAAGAGAATTGCCATGTCAAATATCTGATCCTATACCATTGGGAGAGGGTGTTGGTGTTGGGATGATGAAAGGTGCTGATTCCATGACGATGCCTGAGGGTTCGACTTTATATGACTTGATTGATACTGGAATCAAGCACACTCATGCAGCTGTTGGGGTCGTAGTTCGTTTAAGAAAAGAACTATCGCTTGTGAAAGATATTCCTGTGCTTATTGCTATTGATCAAGTGAGACCCAAAACTACATCTACCCTTTCTTTGATTTCTAACATTAAGTTTCTTTGATGAATTGGATCTTCCAGAATTAATTTTGATATCAACAAAAACTGTTGACTTATTCGTGGCTGTTATTTCTTGTCCAGTATAATAACTGGTTTACATTCAGTGAGTATGAAGAAGCTGTGACTGTTCGTTCTACTCGTCCAATACATGCTAAGGAACTCGCAATGGTTAGTACTATCGACTTGTTTGGAATGATTTTTTTGTGTTCTACTCACTTCCATTATTGCAATACAATGGGTGTTCCTGGAATATCTTGTTCGGTTTATGTGCATGTTTCTTTATTACTTGGCTCAACGTCAGCTTACATACACCAAAATTACCTCGTCTATCTATTATTTAAGCATCACAATGGAACTGGTCCACCTCCTATCCTGAAGCAGGCAGAGTTTGGATCAAATGTGATTTTTTTTAAATGAAAAACAAACGTATTTTCATGGAAATCATAGTTGGGCTGTTCTTTTTTTTTTTTTTTTTTTTTTAATATCTATGACAGTCCGGGCCAGCTTGCGTGCACCTTGACTAATGTCACGGGACATACCGTTTGACTCTACAATATTTGGATGTCACGGAAACTCGTAGGAAATTAATTCCTAAGTAGGTGACCATCATGGATTGAACTCATTCCCTTAAGCACTCCAATACCCTCTTTGACCACTTGAGTGACTCCATGATGGTTTTTCAGCTTATACTTCTTGCCCTTTGAACTTTATAAATCCTTAGAAAGTTCTTAAACTTCATGTGAGAATAGTTGGTATGTGCATAACGTGCTTTGAACACTCACATATATCAAAAAAACAAAATAAGTTCTTAAACTTTAATAGATCACTAATAAGTTCTTAAATTTGTAATGTTCTGTCTAATACAGACAAATAT
>JBBMKA010000005.1:173513-199108 GCA_037833695.1 Sechiopsis laciniata
AAAATAAGTTCTTAAACTTTAATAGATCACTAATAAGTTCTTAAATTTGTAATGTTCTGTCTAATACAGACAAATATTGTGTCTATATCCTTGAAATTAAAAATTCTTTGAACTTTTAGGTCTAAAATGTCAATGAAATTTTGAATTGTGTATAAATAAGTCTACGAATAAGGTTCAAGAACTAAGTAGACTCAAAATTAATAGTTTAGAGACCTATTAAGGCACCTATTAGACAACATTGAAACTTGAGGGGATCTATTAGACACAACTTTGAATGTTTATGACTGATTTTACCTTGTATTTTTATTTCGAAATGATTCTTTAATTCTCACCTATCTTGTTCGTGGTTGTTTTTTCTTTTACTTTTCATAAATCAATGATACGAATTACAATTCTTTTCACAGGTAAAAGCTTTTAGATCTATGATGCACGACGACATGATGGTTGGTGCTTTCACTCATTCAACTGCTGTAGGAAAGTTGCGTCAAGACTTGCCAGATGTTCCTGTAGGTGCACGCGTTAATTTCCCTCGCTATAGTCTTGATGAAGCAGCTTCTGTTTTCCACTATTACCTCAGGTATGCTTACTTGTATTTTGAAAAAGAAACTGATTTCATTTAAAAAATTAAGAATGTTGCATAAACAGAGAAAAGAAAATCCCTAAAAAGATTTGATTAGTCAAGGATGTAGAACAAGCCCCCAATTGCCATTAGAGCTTCTCTCATCAGATAATAGAGGTCATAGTAAGTTGCAGAAAGAGTTAACTCATAACTGTTAGATGGTATTGCCAATTGGTTTTTTGGCCGATAGGGTAGGTAGGTACGTACTTTCTAGTTGACAGGGTCACTGCTAACTGTAAAGGTCATATGACTCTGACCGTCCCTTCAACATAGCTGGAATCTGGTCTCCAAGGGATGGTGCAGTGGTTGAAGACTTGGGATTTGAAGGTGTGCTCCCCTTAAGGTCTCAAGTTCGAGACTCACTTGTGACATTAATTTGTAGACACCTTCTGTGTTTCCATTCCTTCGATGTCTCCTGGTGCCTAACCTAGGGACAAACGTGGTTACCTTTGTTTAAAAAAAAACATAGCTGGCATCTGGTTAATGTTGTGAGGCCTTTCCATGAACAACGTTCAGTACATTTGAGGGGATTACTCTTTTTTTTTTTTCCATCTTTAATTTTTTATAGGAGCTCTTTGAGACCTGCACCAATTTTCTGGGAGGCCTTGACGCATAAACGGTGCTAACAAGATGAACATGACTTTAAGTTCTGTAACATGAATGTCACTTATCAGGATGTAGTCTGCAATCTGAAGTTGCAAAAGCATTATACCTGCTTGGTCATTTATACAATTGTTGCTGTGCCTGTTGAGATGGTCACCTAAGTTTGAGATTCTATTATAGTTACTAACTAAATGTTAGGTTGATTTTTTTTGAGAAATTCTTTTGGTTATGAGCTTTGAACCATTTTCTTGTTCTAAGTTTGTGATTCTATTCTATAGAATGTTTTGCTTAGTTAGTTATTGATAATTTTGTTAACAGACAAAGACTGATACGCCGTGAAGCGTTCTCAGAGGTTGCGTGGAAGAAGGTATACTATTTGGCAAATGGAAATGGAGCAGAAATGCGGTGGTTGTTACCATTTATGCGGTGATGGTAACTCCCTCCCCTTTAATTTCATTCATCAATGAAATTGTTTCTTATGCAAAAAATAGTCGCGGTGACAGTGGCACCAATTGGCCAAATTTGTTCCTCGCTTGCTATCAGGTTCAGTTCATCACATTGACTTCGGATACGGTTTGTGGTCATGCAACTGGATTTCTCTAACCCTCAACATGGTTGATATGCTGGCCTAAAGTACCGAGTCCAGTGTTTGTATTTGTAAGTTTAGCGCCCCCACATCGGAGAATTAACCTTTTTTAAGGCACAGTTTTATTAGTCTGCTTGGCTACACTCACTTTTTACCTTTTGTTTTTTGTTCTTAATAAGTAATTCATGCTTTGACAGGTGTCAAATTTAAAGGAAAATCTTATTTTGGTTCTCAATTTTTTTATCTCTTAAGTTTCCAAGTATTTATTTCAGTCCTTGAATCATTTTATTTTTATTTATAAACATTCACAATATCAAAGTGAATTCTTCAATTTTTGTGTTATTTCACTTTTAATAAATGAATAATGGATTTGGTGATGGCCGATAAACTGGATTCGTGACGGCCAGATGTTGAATACCTCATGTATGGTGAAAGCCGTATGAGTTTTTGTTAGGGAGATTTATTTCATGACATTGACAAGCAGTTATTAGGTTGTGTATAACAAATCAATTCTCATCTTACCAAATTGGTCGATGGTTTCATTGTTTAATGGTAATTCAGTTCAACACTATGTCATAAATTCGATTTTGAGAATCGTTATTTGACTCTCATTTATTTTAGAGCAATAATACTCTTTTTATAAGATTTGTGCTCTCCCTCCCAACTTATACCAAAAAAAAAAAAAATCTGTTTTGACCTTTTCGTTGCTTATTAAGAAAATGAATAATGGCTGATGTAATTGATGCTTGAGGTGAGTATTAAATCATAAATGAAAATGATTTTACATGTATTATCATTTGACTTGGATTCTCTACGAAATCTGAATGAATTATGTATGATACTTCAATTATTGCGTATGCCATTTACTGCCCACACCAACTTTTCTTTCTTTTTTATTTTTTTTTATTTTTTATTTTTTATTTTTTTTTCTGAAACAGAGCACACCAACATCCATTGATAAAGGAGTTAAAATGTGCATTTAAAATGTCAAAAACACAACATACAAGTATTTCAAATTAAATTTCTCAAATGGGGATCCAAATAGTTCTTTTGATCCATGATCGACATTTTAGAGAGGCACTTTTTCACTTTTTCAATACTTCACCTCAAATATAACTGTCGATCTCAATAATTTAATCTAGACTTCAAAATTAAGATTGGACAAACTTTTCTTTTATCATCAGCGAGTTATTCTGACTTGTCCATTACATTACCATTAGACCTATGAAACACAACAAAACTGGTTCACATCTCAGTGAAAAAATGAACCATAGAAATAGAGTAAATGAACGAAATTGGTAAGACAGACAAAACTTAAGCATTCAAACTTCAAAGGTTTGAATTCTTACACTGTCATGAGGTTAGCTTGAGAAACGACAAAACATAAACAATGAATACTTATACAAAAATCCAGTAAATACTCTACCCAGCCTAAAATATACTTGGGGAAAAGAAATACATGTATCTGAAAACCGCATCATCTGGTCAGCTATCCTAAGCCATTGTGTTGTGCCCAAGTTAGTTCTTAATGTGATGTTCTGTTCTTCATTTGTTCCCTTCTTTTATGGCATTCAACTTCTAGTACACAGGAACGAGGCCTCTTTGCAAAAGAATCGAAGAATTACACACTTTAAATGTCTGAATGTGTACCTCAGTTTCATAGCCGATGCGAGAATTGTCCACAAAACTTATCGTCGAGTTGGATTCCAGGTTAAAATGGAGATTGGCACAGAGGGCAAGTGGATTTATGTGAAGTAGAGAACCATTTATAAAGGCAGGCAGAATGGAACTTGTGCTTGCAGGTCTTGCATGCCAAGCGAGGAATGCTGTGGTTGACTGTGTGGATGACACTGTAACAAATGGGGCATTCTTCTACTCCTTCAAACTCCTTGTCAAAATTGCGCTTCCATATCCTTATGGCTTCTGCTAAAGCACCATTCTGCATAACACAAGAAAAATCTATATCATCAACTATTGCCCTGAATGTCGCTTATATACTAACTCTCCTAGTCACTCAGTCCCACCCATTCCCATTTCACTTGAATCTTTCAAGTCACTTTTTGAGTTCAACAACAATTGGAGTGAGCCAATTTAAATTCATGACTTCTCTTAATACAAACACACTTATATCAATTGCGCTATATTCTTTTTCTTTTTTTTTTCTTTTTTTTCTTTTTTTTATATCCAAGAGTGTTTGGACTAACTTATGTGCAGTTCGACTATTCTCATGAGACATACTGGTACTGCCTAACTTTACAATATTTGAATGTCAAAGAAATCTATTGGAGAATTTTTTCTGAGTAGGTGACCACTATAGATTGAACCTATGATGGTGGACTATATTTTTGTTGGCATTCTCTCAGGTCAACTAACAAGAAATCTTATTATGTCTATTGCCAATTGCCAGAGCAAATCTACCTCCCAACCATCTCTTGCTCTCTCCGAACACCATTGCCTAGCAGCTGATCATATTCAGCTCACACAATAACTAATACATGAAATACTTGATTTAGAGTTTTATTTATTTGTTTAGTTTTATACTTATGAGTGTCAAACTTAAACTATTCTCACTAGACTAGACAACCGTTTGACTATACTATATTTAATTGTGAAGGTAACTCATTAAATTAATTATCAACCCATAACATTTCCTTTTTCTTGTTTTAAGATGATTGGGTTAAGATTCTAAGCAAACTAAAGGAAAAATAAATACACCTACCTGATTACGGACAAACGACATCATGGACAATAACCAATTCCGCTGCTTAACTTCACTTATTCCCAAGCTCCTCATACAATCAACATCAACGTGCCTTAGTGGATATGATGAAGGAAGGCGAATTACTAGGTCCATCCCCGTCTCATCTTTTGTATAAGTTGCAATTACCTCATTGGCTGATTTACTTACAACAACTGAGAAATTTTCATCAGCAAATTCGGCTTTCTTAATCTGCAGCGAAGAAAGCATTTTTGTAAAAGAATGATAGCGTTGAACTCCACAAAAATATTATCCACATGATTCATGAAGGTTACAGTTGTGTGCGTGTAAAATGACTCCACGTTAACATTTAAGCATGGTGCTTTGGTTGATTGACTAATTTAACAAAGTGGTATAAACGTAAGTTGAACCTATAATATCTTATTTATTCATCCATTAGACGGTGGCACCTCAACTGGAGCCAACAAACCGCGATAGAACCCCAAAACAGCAGCTAAGGTACCCTTGCCTACTGATTGCCCAAGCTCATGGCATTTAGTCCCTGCATGGTGAAGCATGGCCTCTTACACTGCCTCTCTGACACATGCAGCTATTTCAAAGACCTTAGGAGCATTGACTCAACTACATTTGATGAGAAATTTACTAACTCCACTCTAGCTGAAGAAACTATAGCTGATCTTGACATATTATACTACTTGCAATGCACTGACAACTAACAAGCAGTCCTTGGCCATTTTTCCAGTTCTTGGACATTCAGCCACTATCCTTATTTTTAGGTTCAAGTTGTGCACTTATCTTGTGATCGTAAGTCAAGGTGGAGTAGGGCTAGAATGCTTTCTATGTTCTTTTGTCTGTGTCTACATTTTTTAGAGGTGCATCACTCAGCAAACAAAGCCAAATCCTTTAAAGTTTAATGTCATTCATTTAGTTAGATCTAATCTCATTGTTCATGATACAAGCAATCTTACAACCTTATTTGAACCGGATATGTTCTATAGGTTGTACAGCATTGTCCTTGAGTTCTAAAGATACAAGCAATCTTTATGTGATTACCGTGTGGCTAGCAATCAACCATGTCAAAATAGACTATCACCAAAAGGAAGTCCCTTTTAGTATGTCCACTTTTTAAGTTCAAGAGGACTAGGTCTATCATAAAAGTGATCCTAGCAATGAGCATTAAAAGCTAAGCAGTTAGTCAGGAAAGGGTATCATCACTCATGAAGGCTCCTAATTAAAGGAGTAAAGTTAAGGAGCTTAATTTCCTCCTCTTGATTAAGTTGAAAAAGTAACAATATGCATAGTGTTAATGAATGAGCTTCGCCACAAGACTTTCTGACCCAAAAATTAACCTGCCTTGCTGTGCAAGAGAGAGTGAAGAGAACACCATACCTGGGACAACTCATTAGCAATGAGAGAAGGACTGCACCACGCTTTTGTAAAGGATTCAATTACAGAAGACTTTGAACGGTCACGCAAATCACCAAACCACTCTCGAACATAAGCAGGAAGAACACGAAGCATCAAGCCAAATATTGCTCCAGCAAATGATGCCAGTTTAACTTGTTCAATAGGCCAAAGAAATTCCACAGAAAACAAAAATGAACCTGTGGTAATGGCTTGGTTTGCTGCAGTGGCAGCTTCTGATAGCCCAGCTGGGAGTTCCGTATCTTTCTTCTTCTGAAAAGCCATGTCTTCAACCAGTATATGCTGGAAAAGGCAATCTAATATCTTAGAACTAGCAGAGTTCTGGATATATTGGACCAATCTTTCCCTTGCAGATGAGGATGGAGGCAATAACCACAAGTGTGACAACAACAAAGACCAAGCGAGATATGTATTCACCTGCAAGGATTAAATTGTTTGTATCAGGTCCTACTAAAGAAACAAGTTTCAACTGAAATTAGACTGTGATATTTACAGTCTAAAAAATTCAATGGCAATTGGCAAGGAGATATTGAAGACAATGCACTCACCCTTTCTTGGGTGATCAACTCCATGTCAAAAACATCATCAGGGAGTTTCTCAATCATAAATAATATTTCCTCCCTTAAAAGCACATTATATTCTGATGAAAAATCAACTTGGGTCGAGTTCTGTTCAGTTGTGGCATCATAATCCAGGTTGCAAGAAGCATTTTCTCTAAAAATTGCAGAGTAAGAAATTGGTTCAGTAGAAAGCATAACATAGGCTGCATATTGCAATGAAGTAATCGGTTTAGGGGAAAAAAGGATGCCATATAAAGAACTAACAGGCCCTTTACTGAGTCCCCAAAATTCTATTGATTTCACTGCTCTCTCTCTAGCATCTTTTGAAGATTTAGTAACACTTGAAGCTATCAAGTCCCAGAAATACGGAAGTTCAAGTCTTGAGGATGAAATAATGGTTGCAGCTTTATCACTGCAGGAGCATGCAATGGCCTCAGAAATTCCAGTGCAAAAGAACATGCGAAGAATACCTTCAACAATGCGATTATTGACATGGTTCAATTTATCTAATCGCTGGGGGTTTAAACTTTCCATATCTTCCAGGCCTTGTAGCCCAAAGGAACCATAAAACAAAGAAAATGACAAAAGGGCATTTCTAGAAATGCAAAATGGGATTGGATCTGAAATCAGAACACTTTGCTCAAGATTTTCTAAAATTTCATTTAAATTCATAGCTGTAGAACTCTTGACAACAATATCATTCACGCTTTCAGCCATTTCCTCCATTATTACCACCGACGATTGGATCCAACTCATTAACTGAAACAACAGAAACTCCCAATCTTCATCATTGAATTGCTTCCAGCAGTAACCGACAGAAACAACCATAAGCTCTGACATTAACATTTGTACCCATGGTGCATGATTAACTGCAGGTGATTTACCGGATATTTTTCTCTGTTTTCGAAATATTTCCATTAAGAGGCTGCCCTCCTCAGTGCTTATACTTCTGTCCAGCTTCAACGTTTGTAAACCTCCCATGGAACTACTAAAGGGATAGCAAGATATCACCAACAAAAGCCAACCTTCCATATCTGCCAGAAGAGATCAAAATCGACCAAGGTTACATATTGTCCAGTTTCCTCACAACAATAAATAGATCACAAATCACACATGATGAAGTCAGGTTAAATGTATAAATAAATCCCTAGTGTTATTAACCTTTTTTCAGTTTAATCCTATTCATTATAAACTTTAATCTAGTACCTACTTTTTTAACATCTTTCAATTAGTCACTCTTTATTGCTGAATGTTAAAATGGGCCGGTGATAAACTTATCTGGCACAATATTTATTGAATTAACAGAAATTTAGAGGGAAAAGGCCACATGCCATCTATTCATGTCTCCATATTCTCATGACTTCTAACACACTCTTAACAAGATACACCTTTCTAGTTGGTCGCAGACGCATTTCTGATTTAGAAAGAAGATGACTTGGCATCCACTTGAATGCTACTTCAAATGTAAAGAAAAAATAACGCGAGATATGCTTTAGTTATTACATAACCATGTGGTCATTAAAAAATAAAAATAATTTTTTAGATTATAAGAAATATATTTGCAATTGCAGTAAACCTGACTTCTACAACCATCCCTAAGAAGAAAAGAAAAAAGAAAAAAAAAAAAAAAAAAGAAACACAAATGTAAAATTTAAATACGATCAAAATAGTTTGAATGATTACTATCCACGCTCCATCAGGTAATGTCAACAAATTCGACACATACCTTGCCCAGCTTGCCATTCATTTAATGATGGGAACAAAAGGACTCTCTGAAGCCAACTCTCGATTGTATTTTGAATAATAATTTCCTTTGAAGAGCCCTCCCCAGAGCATGAACCAGGATCATCCAACATGTAGTTTCTATTACACATGGGACGAACAAGGAAACTCACAACCAGTGGAAGAATCCTTAAACAGTCAATATTTACTGCTTCACCAATGAAAAGTCTACTAACAAGCAACTCAAAAAGTGAACTAGCTTTGTCTCTCCCCCATATGTTTTCTTCAAATAAACTGAAAAGAAGTGATGCAAGAGCTCTCAAGAATGGTTCTTGAATATCCTCAAGTACGGTAACTGGATAAGGCCAAATATTGATGACACTTAGAGCAGCGCTGCGGCTACCGCAGAGAAGAGCCCCATCCAATAGCATGTTGAAGGTGGAATCCAACAAGCATTCATGTGAACGGCTCCTTTTGACATAAGCACAAAATAAAGGAAGGAAAGAACCTCGAGCATTACCTCCAGGCCACTTCCATGTGCATAACATTTCAGTAACCAGCCAAGCACGGTAATTAACCTCATTTGTCATCTCACCAAGGCAAAGAGAAGAATTTTCAACTTGACCACAAAAAAGTTTCTCAAGTCCAATCTTTGATATAAGCATGCTTACAAAAGAGATAAGCTTGTGATTTCCAGATATCTGCATATGAAACATTGATATATTTAACATTCAATAATCCACACACCTCATTGGAACTCTCACTACAGAAAATACAATTTCAATCAGAAATTACAGAACCAGTTATCGATCACTTCATTACTCACATGGAGGAAACAAAATGCTCGACTAGGCAGTGTATAGAACTATCAGGTACTCCTAGAAGGTCCGGAACTCAGTATTGGGCAAGTTTCTAAACATTGTTTGAATATTTTCATAAATAATAAAAATGAGACTTTCAATTTATTATTTGGGTTGACAGTAAAAGTGAACACTGACCAGTGATTGCTATTTATCGACATAATGCACCAACCAAGATAAAAAGAAGGAAAACAATGGATGATCAGTTCTTCTCATTCCAATATGGGTGATTAACCCAATAAGACACGCAAATATACATGCTGATAGTAATGTATTTTTTAACAGGAAAAGAATGATATATATTTAAATTTTTATCAGAAAATAAGAAAAAATTGTCAAACTTCAGCATCCACAATAGTTTTAAGCAGTCGTGAAGAAAGAAATAGGATAAATTAAACAAAACCGACTCACGTGCATATCCAAACCAATGTTTTTGATGTTTGAAGCAGCCAATTCATTTGGAGCCATGAAGTTGGGAGCAATCCAGAAAGGCCACGTATTACCCTTGATCAAAAGCTGGTCCAACATGTATTGTTCCTCTAAGTGATCCTGAGAGATTTGATCCAAAATTTCAAGCATCCACTGGCAGTACAAAGGCATAATTTCTTCAGTATCTTCACTGAAGATGGCAGACCTAATAAACTGAATCAAGATACTTCCATATTTTTTTCTGTTCTGTGTTTTACAGCTCTTCCAAAATTGATCTGTTATCTTTTGGCGTAGGCCACGCACACATTCACCAAAAAGCAACCTTGCTCTCATTTCTTCCTTTGTGTCATCAACCATATCATTTTGTCTTCCTTCTATACTACAATCCCAGTCAATAGCACATATAGTAGCTAAAATACTAGGAAGTAGATAATTTTCTTCACCTAGGTTGTATAAGCAAAAGATGCAGCGATCAAGTACTTCTAGAGCAAAATGTGCCATCGCAACAACATCTGAAGAGCTTACGGAATTGGGGAGGGAATTTTCAGGCTGAGATATCAACAAAGAACTAGAATTTCTGGCCCATATTAAAGGAGAGTGAAATAAGAAACTAACTAATTTCTGAAATACCGCCTCAAATATAGCAATCAATGCGTCTCTTGACACAAAAGAAGAGCAATCCCTCTGTACAGAACCACCCAGAACAGAGCTGCACATTAGAGAGATGATCAGGAATAGAACGCGACAAATTGTGCACTAAAATTTTAAAATAATATTCTATTAAGGCTAAGCCTCATTTTGCAAGAGTTACTTCCTGTCCCAAAAACCTAAAGCCTCTTATCGATAGTTAAGCAAAAAAAGTTGGAAACTGGTATGTCAAGCCATTTAGTGTGTGTGCACACACACACTTATACATACATATGCATCATACACATCACCAATTTGATGAAGCCTAAGATCGAAAAGAGAATAATTTCTCCAAGAACTCAATTGTGAGAATTTTATTAATGAATCAAAGTTATTCATACATGAAGAGAGGGACTTAGTATTTATAGATGACTAGAGAACTAACTAAATACCCAAATTAGCATCATATACATATATATTTATTTTACAGAGATGAAAGATGATTGAAGCCTCTTAAAGAAACATGGAACTTTACCAATCCTGAGAAGATGGACAACGAAATCTCCAATATTATCATCTGAATGATAAAAGCCAATTTCTGTGAAGTCGATTTACTGGGAGGTAATGTATCCAACACCCATGATTGTATAAGACTATGCAGTTAATAAGGAAGGGGGACAAGAAAAAAATCGAAGTAAAATATCCATTTTCTTCTATATAAAAATATTACAGTTTAAAAAGAAACAAGTGAAATGAAGATTCTATTTTTCATGGGTCACTCCAATTGAAATAAACCATTAAATCAAGAAAACAAGTTACTATGAAATGGTTCAAAATGGTCAGCATGAATAGGTTTCTGAATCCATAAACATAATTAGATATAATCATTATGATAAAGATCTGTAGTTTACATACCATAAAAAATCTGTAAATGGACTTCTAAAGATTGCCTGGGATTGAGCTATGGCTACAGCAGCAGATTCCAAATGCTCATGATGCCAGTTCCCTAGGTTAGCCTTTTGCCAGGTATTGGTGACATTTTTTGCATCACTATTTGTAAATTTTCCTCTTGCTCTGTCTAAAAGCTTGGCTAACATTGCTAAACTTTCTGAGCTCATGGATTCAAGCACAACTCCAGTATGATCAAGATTAATTGAGTAACTGATAATCGAATGCCATTGATCGGAGAAGTGTTCATCATCAATTAGTGCAAGCAATAGATCTAATCGAGCACTGGCAGAGCTATTATTTAATTGCAAACACCAAGGAACTAAAACTTCATTAAATAATTTCATGAATTGCCTTGCCTCCACATCTTGGGCCTCAACACCAGAAAAATGAGTAGAGGACATTCCATTATTATGAACAAATAGTTCTTGAACAATCTTGCGAGGTCCAAAAACAGAAACAGCAGCAGATAGAAGTCTCACACCATCTAAAGAGTCCTGGTGTCAGATGAAACAAGAATTATTAGTTTAACTTAGAAACCTTGAAGTTCAATTGTGGGAAAAGGTATAAGATATTGAACCTTAATACATTTCAAGTGATTATATATTGGACAAAAAAGGCAGTCACAGAAACTGTGAGGCACGCAGGATATGCACATTACAGCTAAGCATAAGTAAAATAGAGCTTCTTAAAGAATTTCTGGAACAAGAGTTCAATGAAATTGAATCATGCAAGCCTGAACTAGTTATTTCTGTATTTAAGAATGAAAATTCATGTGCTACGCCTTTTCGTTAGAGTAATGTTTGGACTTGATGTTACTATGCAAACTATCTAATCATATAAACCTTTGAGATTTGTAGTAATTTAACAACCACATACAAAAATAATGAAGGTTCACTGCAAAGAAGAAATACTTCGAAGAATGTCTCCTTGAAGTATGAGATATTTAACTCACAATAGATCTTATAATCGGGAAAGTATTTGCCAGTGTTGGTCCAACCAAGAGAGCCAAGGGCCAGGTATCATCATCGTCCACTGAAAGTTGCTCCAATCCTAATATAAATCCTATAATCTGTTCTATGGTTTCTGAGGCTACTTCACTATTCTCTGTCAACTGGAACATACTAATACAATTCTTTTGAAATTCCATAGCAAAAACAGAAAGTAGATTATGTTTCACTAAGTGGATGCCGGATAGAGTTTCAACAATGCATTTTTTCAAATCTCGTAAGTAGCTCATTGGATACTTTGTACATGGTATTTCCGCTGTCCTCTTGTCATTCAAGGGTAAATCTTCCAACAAGGCTTTGTCTTGATTCTTTAGACTTTGAACATGCAAGTGATCTTTCCATAAAAGCTTAACAAGAACAAAATCGACAAGGGTGACTTGAAAATGAGCCAATTCATCTCCATCGCAGAACCTGGAAGAAAAAGACCCCAAGGTTAACTTAATTCAAATGTCCAGTTCTGAATGAAGTGGGCTGTAAATAACCTTGTAAGAAAGGCAAAAATAGCAAAAAGATGAAATAAACAAAGTCAAGAAACTACCGCACACCTTGATGCATTATTTAGCCCCCAAAGAAAACATTCTTTAAAAGCCTGGAAAAATGCAAGCCTCTCTGCATTTGAGGAATGGAATGGGTTCCTTCCAACCCACAAGTTCTCAAAAAAATCGAGCAGAAATTTCTGTCCTACAGCACTAGGTGGAACTGTGTCCAAAAACAAAATCAAAGCTGGGTAAGAAATCTGCTGGGATCCAAAACACCCATTTCTAAGAAAATTCCACAATCTATTCAGTACATTTTTCTGAACATTCACAAATGTCCAACAGTTGGGCAGTCTTTTAGAAAAAAGTAACACTGTATCCCACATTGATGAATGGCAAGAAGGATCCTTCTCCTGAAAAGCACCAAGGATAGAACCAGCAATAGTTTTCATGTTTTGTTCTTTAAAAGCATGAGGAATATTTTTTATAAGGCTCCTTAATACTGAATAAGTAGCAGATCGGACAATGGTACTTTTGGACTTCAACAGGTCTATAAAGTATTTATGCTCAGTGAACAATTTTTCAGCAAATGAAATAGCAGTCTCCCGAGACTTGGAAGCATGCCTTGTTTCACCGCTAGCTTTCCCAGTCCCTGATCTTTCAGACCGAACACTCACTAAGACGTCAATCAATGTGGCTAGAGCAAGCAATGATGAAGAGATAACCTGCATTCATAGACAGAAAGACAGTAATAAAAAGCATGACAGCACAACTTAAAACAAAAATAATATCACCCAGCATAAAATAGCAGCATTTCCTATTACACATCTGGAAAATTGATATGCAGCATAAAGGGGATATACAGCCGAAGGTGTGAGTATCTAACATGCAATATAAACATTAGTAACCACCCCTGTTGAAGAATAATTTGGGGGTAAGAATCTAATGACTATGAGGTAGCTAAGTACCATAAATGCACTAGTGCTATTATTAGCCAGTAAAATAATGCAGACAGATTTAATTAAAACTATTAGGGGGGAAAAAAAAGAGAAAAAAAAAAAGTCCAAATGCATGCTTGTGCTACAAGAACTAATAGGACATGACTCTTTGATACACTGTCAACCCATATAATAGACAAGCATGCAGAATCTGGGAGAAGTAGATGCTGAAAGCACACCTGCTGGTGCATCTCTTGCAATTCATCTTTAGCAATTACTTTATCTGACAAAGTGTCTGGTGTGAGCTTCAAGTTTTCCTCCAGGTATATAAATATCTCAGTTGTACATAAAATTAAAGCATCTACTCTTTTTTCCTGAGCAGGGAATGCTGCCTGTCGTTCACAATTGATTTAAAGCAAAAATTATCAGAAGTTTTTTTTTTTTTGAGTTTAACAACAATTGAGGGTGGGGGATTTGAATCCATGACCTCTTGGCTCATGGGAACATACTTATGTCGTTAAGCTATTGCGCTTGTTGGAGGTATCAAAAGGTTTCATAAGAAATAAATTCAAAAAGAGGTTAGAAACTTTTTGGCAATAATAAAGTCCTCAAGACAAAAAAAAAAAAACCATATGAATGCCAAACAATACAGAGACTATAGTTTCATTTGGTAATGATAATGCAATTACTTTTCTATTATTTAAAATATATGGTACTTTACAAATAATGTCCTTTTTTTTTTGAGGTTGCAACAATTGGGGGTGTAGGGATTTGAACCCATGACTTCTTGATCATTGGGTGTACATTGATGCCGTTGAGCTACTGCTCTTGTTGGCGTCCTTGTTCTTTTTTATAGGAAACAAAACTTTCATTGATGTCTAAATAATGTCCTTGTTCCATTTTCTACCTTTTAAAAGATAACATAACCACACTTGAAGAAAATAAATCTCGGAAAACTTCCTTTCACAATTCATAAAATATACCAAGCTTTTTAGCTAACAAAACAAAGAAGTTGCTAAACTTCCTCGTATTAGAAGTATAATGTTAATCATAGTATTTTCCATTTTGTTTAGCAGCACAATGATAGGAAATTTGAGGATTTTAGGCCAATTTAGAGGGCACACTATAAAAGGGACCTAACTCATTTTTAGTTGTTCTTTATATAAACAGAGCTCTATATAAAGAAGCCGGAACAAAAATTTCTGAAACTGCATGGTGCTTACGCACACACTATTCATTCCATTGATCAAAGTACCCAATTTGAAGTTGTGAACCCAACCCTTTGGAGGTTGACGTGTGAACCTTACTCACATGCACCACTCTCTTGAGCCATTACTAGTAGTAGTCTAGTACTATAAAAAAGGGGTAACTTGTGGTGGTAGGTCGATAACAAACCTGCAATGATTGCATTGCACTTTGAGAGACTTCAGAAACTGAATCAAATTGAGAAAACCACCATGGCCCCATCAAAGATTTCAGATGCGGAGCTATCTCTCTCCTGAGGAACATGAATGAAATACCACAAGCTAATTTAGTGCCTGAGCCTAATGGCCAAATAAATTGAGTAGCTATACTACAGTACTGAGATCGGGCAATTAACCATTGAACATATTACATAATTGAGTTCTGTCAATCCACCATTGAATGTGTAAATATCCCTATCCAACTAGAATAAGACAGAAAGTAAATAAACACGAATGTTTAGTGCAAATTAAAGGCTCTTCTTCATCAGCATCTAAAGGAATGAGGAGAAAATTGAACCATATCAGATTCAACTTACAGTATTAGACTTATCCGTAATCTTCGTAACTTCGCAAGTATCTTTATATTCAAAAAAAAGTTTCAAACAAAAAATCACCTATGTCATCAAGTTCATCGTTACTCTACATATGATATTCAAACTAAACAAAGATTGAACTGAGATCAACATTCTACCCATGTGCAGTAGTGGAGATGTTAAAGATTTGGTTAGGGCAAAGAAGTATATACCCAGCAGCGATAACAAGATTGGTCATTGTGTCATGGGTAGCACGTCGCACATCCCTATTATAATCCATCAACAGTTTCTTGTATTCAAATACCTATAAAAGAAATGGAGAAAACCATTGTTAAAAACAGGAAACATTTCCGTAGTGCACCACCATGCACAACTGATGTTGACAACAAATTAAAATTGGTTGGTGGATAAAGCACAAATTGTTGAAGAAACCAGGATAACTTTTTCTTAAAGAATTTCAGTTAATTATTATTACTATTTTCTTATGACCGAAAAGTTGGAGGCTTTTTTTGGTGAGGCACACTATATGTAAGAACATTCATAAAGAAGAGATAATATAGTTGGAGTGGAAATATAAAAAAACTACTTTAAGGGTTAGTAAATGTTATTTTTTTTAATAAATAAAGAACCAAAAAAAATCCTAAATGCAAGATTTATGTGTTAAGGGTTAGTTAAACTTATTTTTATGCGCCTAGAACACATCTTTTTACATGAGCCTCGCCTATTGAAGGAGAGAAGCTAGACATGTACCTTGAGTGCACGCAACTAAGTAAGCCTTTTAAAACACCATCTAGACTCAAGAGACAACAAAGAATTTTACAACTAAACTCACTAGAAGGATTGAACCTGAGACCTCTAAGCCAGTATGACTAAGAGACCCTAAGCCTCTATCAACAACGTCACCCCTTGGAGACAAGAATTTCATTTAATTATGCACCTAAGGAGCAAAGCTTGGTAAGATTTAACTACAAATCCACCAAAACGATAAGGAATCAAGAAAAAATATTGTCCACATAATATGTGGTTGCCAAAAAGAAGAGACAAAAAATTCTTTATAGAAGGCAACTGCCATCTTTCAAAAATAAAAGATGCATTTCAACACTCCTTAGGTTTTTTTTATATGTGTAATTGTCTAGGTCAGCTTGTGCGCACCTCGACTATTGTCATGTCACATACCACTTGACCCTACAACATTTGAATGTCAAGGAATTGTGACCATTAGGGCACTCCATAGGTGGAAGACAAGCTGGTCAGTTTCATTCCCATAAAAGCGTAAGATAAGACCCTAAAGTTGATGATAATAACGATTCAAAATTATGCCACAATCCAACTCGAAGTTGTTGATACGAAAAATCATCAGCATACATGAAGGACCATCATATTGTGAGCGGTCTAATCAGGGGTAAATAGAAGGTATCTGTGATGGGTCCCTAGTGTTGTAGGGCTACTGAGGATTTGGATCACATTGTGTGGAGATGTGACACGACTGAATTTGTTTGGAACTGATTTTTTACGGCTTTTGGTTTTTCTTTTGTTAGAAATAGTTTGTGTAAGAAGATGGTGATTGGATATTTACATCACCCTCTTTTTAGAAATAAAAGGCAAGTTTCTCTCCCAAGGATATTTGGTTCCTTATTAGATTCATTCCATACTGTTCTGTCTCAATGACGAAGTGCTTTTGTAATTATTCGTTAGGTCAGATTTTGTTGGATTAGAAGCCATTTTTGTAGGCTCATCATCTTCCTTTTTTGTGGGCTTTAGTTTTGTATCCCCTGTATTCTTTCATTACTTTCATTTCTATCTCAATGAAAGCACTGTATCTTTATCAAAAAGAGGTAGATACCAATGATGTCTTTCAAAAGAAATCTCCTTTGATTTCTCTTTCTCCTTGCTGCTGTACTCTCTTGAAAAGAAATGATGAAACTCTGATCCATATTTGTCCTTATGCAGTGAGATTCTAGGATAATGTTCTTGCAGCCTTCAGGTGGAGCTGGCTAAACCTGGAGATCTCTGTTCCCTTATCACTACTTTGTATCAGACACTACCTTATATTCTTGGATACCACTACTGTTATATGGGGTTCATCACTCAAATCCCACAAACTCAGTGCAAATGGAAAGACAAAAAGTAACTATTGTCCACACAATGAAGACTACACTGTCAAAATCTAAGAGCTCCTTTTCTTTTTCTTTTTTTCCTTCTAGCAAAAATGAAGACTTTCCATTTAGGGGTTTACAAGTGCACACAGTGGCATCCAAAAAAAAGCACCAACAATAAAAACCTAATCCTAGAGATAGTGCAACTAAAACACACACATCAACTAAAACATGCAATTTTCCCTTAAACAAATGTATTCTTTATGTGTGATGGATTTGTGACTCAAATAGGTTAAGTCCTGCTCACAACTCAATTTCCCCTTCCCCTCTGAACTCTTTTTATCCAATCAGCTCCACACGTCTGTGACAAAGTCTATTAACAAGTTAAAGGACAATTGCTAATGTATGCAACCTAACACCAAATCAAAACTAAATAAGAAAATGAATAAATTAGTTATGCCATCACTGCAAAGCCAAGATTAGTTGAACATGGATAAGGAAAAGGAGTTACCCATTGTGGAATAATTGATGCGGCGTCTTTCCCAGACTTCTGCTTTAGAAGCTCAGACAAAGAGGCCAATGCTTTGAGCTGTTGAAAATCTAAAAGCAAATTAGTTCTTATTAAAGAACCCTTATAATTTTAACAATAAAAATAAAGAAGATAAATGTCATCATTATTCACTTGTAAATCTCAACAAGTTTCCTCTACAATATATACAGTAAGTGATATTTTGAAGAAAAGTAGCAAGCCAACACTTGGCACAAACAAATGTTTTCAAATGCACAAGTGTTACAATTACGACTACGAGAAGTGGAACAATTGTAATATTGCATTTATATATGCAACCCTTGAGATTGAAAAGGGAATAAAGTACACCAAGCCATTAATTTTCTTTTACTACATCTCCACTAAGAAATCGACAACATGCCCGTTTTCAGAAATCCTAATCATTTTTGTAAGATCCTATAACATTTTGAACGCCCAACAGATATCTAATTAGGCGGTAGAATTTAACTGGACGTAGAGACCCTGTAGTGATGTTGTAAATTGGAAGGCAAATGTTAACAAATTCTAAAAAATAGATAGCAAATCTTCACTTAAGAGTAATACATTGACGTTCATCTTATTAGCCGTGCGTTAGAAACTCTAACTACCTGTTTCCCAGTGAAGAGCCTTACTTAATTGTAGACAGACAACAGGTAATGTATACATAAATTACCTTGGTAGTTGGGTCTTTCCTCGAAAGCCTCTTCAAGTGCTGTGCAACTTCACCATCAATATCCTGTATATTCATAAACATAATAATTGATTACAAGTTCATCAATCAAGCAATCTATCAAGTGTCAACTCACTCAATCCAAAAACAGCCATACAGAAAAAGGCTTTGCATCATCCCCGGTGAGAGCGGAATCAAGGCGGTAACTACCAAGAAAGCCGCCGAATCCAGCAGCGGAAGCGGCAGAATCCGATGGGAGAAGCGACGCGGCCAAGCTGCTGCTAGACGGTCTAGCCTTGCTTCTAGCTCCCTCTCCCTTGGGCCTACCCATCCAAATTTATGAGCAAAATCGCAGGTGAAAACAGGGATTCCGCCGCCAACTGAAAGAGGGGGAAGTTCTTGAGTCCGATAAGGGACTGCGCCAAAACGCCGCCGCGGCCGCCGCCTTGCGAAAAGGTTATATGTTGTTGGAACGTATGAGCTGAACAAATGGGTTTTGTTGTGTAGATCCTTCGCTTGGAATCGAGAACGGAATTCCAATTTATAGGTTTCAACCCTCACTCGCATCTAATTGCGCACAGCTGAGAACTCTCTGACTCCTCGTATTTTCCCTCTACGTGAATTTCTTTTTCCCTCGGTTTTTTTTTTTTTTTTCCTTCACTTTTTAATTTTTTTAGGATCAATTGTGAAATTCAAAACTCTATTTAGCATATATGTTTTATGCAAATTACACTAGTTTATAGAGCGATTAATTAGAGCTATTCGGACTGTCCAACTTCAATAATAAAGGTTAACCCTTTTTTTTTTTACCTTAGCTTGATTAGTTTAAACTAACAATAATATTATATACGAATTCAACAAAAAATAATAATAATAAATAATATTATATATATGTAAAATTAATTAATAAAATATAGAGCATGCACTAACCATTAATTAATAAAATATAGAGCATGCACTAACCATAAGTAATATGAGTTTGTGTCTAATATTATACAAGATGAAAGTAAAAATGATGAGAATAGAAACATGTTTTTGGAAGAAAAAAAAAGCCCCTAAATTTTGGTGTAATTTTTATTTGATCATCTACGTTTCAAAATCGTACTTTTTTAAACATGTATTTATATATATTTATATCAAGATCGAAATAATAATTGTTTTAGATAAACACAACTAAAATAATGATTTTTCATAATATAGTATAATTGAAAGTAAGCATAATCATAATTCTAGTCAACATTTTGCCAAGTAGCTAACTCTGTGTTATCTCAAAACTAAAATTATAATACTTTTATATATTTTAGATATCATAGAGTATTTTCAATAGTATTTAGTAACATTTTGTATCAATGTTGTACATCTAATTTATAACACCGTTTTCTCTTTATAGTTTGAAGGGGTTGACAAATTTGTTTACTTATTTGCTAATACGTTATTTATTTAGGAAAAACCCTTTGCAAATACAGCAACTCTTTAAGTTATTTTGTTATTGATACATCATGAAGGTTACCAATTTCATTGACTAAAGCCATTCTTTATCACATTTCACTACCAAATGAAAAGTATATATTATAATTCTATTTACCTTTTTTTATTGCACTCATCAGATAAAGTTTGCGCTTGTAACTTGAAGGTGATGGATTTAAATCCCCATTCCAAATGTTGTCGAACTAAAAAAACAATAATATCATTTTCATTTGTATTATCTTATTGCTCAATTCTGTTATACTCGTCCATCAAAGAATATTACAACCAAAGCCAAAATCAGTGCTGGATCTACAGAACCAGGAAAAATGGTTAGTCGAAATCTTCCCCTTCTGACCCAAATTTGATGAAGCTTGTGCATCAGGCTTGTCTGTGTCAAAAAAAATAAGAACCACCAGAATTCTTTAGTTACCAATGCAAATGGCCCTTTGTAGGTTATGCACATAATAATGTAATGTCTTTTCTTTTTTTGAGTTCAACAATTGGGGGGAAGGATTAGAACAACTTTTTCTAAAATTTCTTGAGTTCTACAATATTTGAGAGTGGAAAAGTTCAAACTCATAATCTACAAGTTATTAGCTAAGCTCTGGTTGGCAAATCCACGACCTCTTAGTCATGAACATTGAACAAACACTTATTTTGTTTTGGTTTGATTGACATGTGCCAAATGATATTTTGTACAACTCAAAATGTAACATTGACATATACTAGACTAAGAGGATAGATGTTGATGATTTATTTACTTTCACCTTGCATAAGTTGCACATTATTTTAAGCCACATGAGAATGAGGGGGTTGGTATCTTTATTGAATGCTCATGCTAATTTGATGGACATCTGTGAATGGGTCACAATAAGTTGAATATGAAATCAAAATGATCTTTTCAGTTATGAGCTAGTCTAGGCTCTTTCCTCTTCACTATTATGATTCTTTGGCTGTTAAAGTAACTAGGCTATAGCAAGCATCAAGTTAGAACTGTCATGTTCATATTCCACTCATCAACAAACAGTATGATTAGGGATGAAATGAACAACATTGTAGAAACATTCTTCCATGTGATATCTTGCTATAAAGTACCTGGGCCACAATTGTATTGCCTTTATATATAGTACAGGATCTCTGGAAAGGACAGCCTTTCATCTCCAAGCTAGCATTCGAGTCGTCTAAATTTTCGCCGACAAGGAATACTTTGAACTCAGCTCTTGTAAGTTTTTTGACTGTTCTTTGCACTTTGAAGAGCAAGTCCTGCTCACTAACGCCCCCCTTAAAGCCTTGCCAAGATTCTTTCTGAGACCAATACAAACCTGTTCACATTATTTCAGGAAAATAGCAAAAAGGAAGTCTATCTGTTTGGAAAATGTTAAATCATGAAATAAATTTAATTATATTAACAAAAACTCCACTCTCACTTATGGGTTTGAAAAATTGAAAAATACCCGACAAATGAAAATTAATATTGACAAGAGAGGGACCTCGTGCTCTCATACTATTTTGAAATATGTTAAATCACCAATCAACTTAAAAGATTAAGCTGAGCAAATTTAATTATATTAGCTAACACTATTTGCCATTTAACAATTTCAGCAGAATACTATTTTGCTACAATTTCACGAGTAATATTTACATAATGGTTTGTTTTGAAGCCGCAAACGTTCAGAAAGGCAGTTCTTCTTGAATGCTAATGACCAAATGCAAAGTAATTTAAACAGCCCTAACAATCACAAACAAAATCAACAAACTGAATGACCTCAACTCTAAGTGCTCGTTTGATAACCATTTAGTTTTTAGTTTTTCATTTTTGAAATTTAAACTTATTTTTAATTTCCTACCTTCATCTTTCCTACAACGTACTCTATCTATTTTTAAGAAAGTATATGAATGCCAACCAAATTTTAAAAACAAAAACATAGTTTTAGAAGCTTTTTTTGTTTCTAAATCTTGGTTTGGTTTCTTAAAGTATAGGTAAGACGTAGATATCCAAGCAAGAAAAAACTTATGGCAAAGTAATTGTTGTAGAGTTCAATTTCAAAAACAGAAAACAAAAAACAAAATATTTATCAGGGCTTAAATAATTCTGTAACTGCAACAGCTACGAACAACAACACCAGAATTTCGAAACCACAGCAACTCTTTGATGAATACGAGCTGAAATTCTCCAATTATTTCATACTAATTTAACAGATCCAATCCCTGAAGGCGCAGCAACAAGGGAAAATGCCGTTTGGCACATTGAATCTAATTTCCCCACAAAGCACCTTTTCCCATAGTTTGTTAAATACGATCGCGACAAAATTAACCGAAAAGGAGGCTCCCAACTTGCTCTTCACCCGATTAAGAACTCGCAATCAATCACATAGAGAAAAGGAAAACGGATTCACAGCAGTATACAAAACAAAGCTACAGGACTGAAGAAGTACAAAAGTAGAGTGAATTACTCACGTTAACTCGATCGATGGAAACGAGAGGATCGGCGGCGGCGGTGGCAGCGTCAAGCAGCAGAATCTTATCAATCGACGACGATTTCTTCAAAGATTGACGACTGAGTGTATAAACGATATCACCGGAGGAATTAGTAACGTGGTCGGGATGTTTTTTGGATAGGAAGAGATCGACGGGAATCGGGAGAGTTGCAGAGAAAATGGCGATATCTGAGGAACTAGCCATTAACAGTAAAAAATGCAAAAAAATGAAAGAAAAAATAATGGAAGAACGTAAAGAGGAGAGGCTAGAGATTTAAAGACCTAGGAAATGTAGTTTACTTTTCTTAAGCAGGCTGTAAAGGAAAATGCAGAATATTGATTTGTTCGAAGCTACAGATCAAAAAATTCCTATATATGTTTTTTTTATTTGAGGAATACGAGGCATGTAATTATTTCTCTTTTTTTTTTTAGTGCATGTTTAGAGATGGGAATAAATACAGATTTTCGGGATGAAACATGTCACACTGGTAATTAAAACAACCAAAGAATGAAACCATAGCGCTATTAACTATTCAACATTCTCATTTATGTTCTAGTGCATTATAATAAAGAAACCTGATCATTTGATTCTTTTTTATAAAGTACTTTTCCTCTGAAAATCATTATTTAAATAATAAAAGCATCTCAAACTCATCTTTACAATAAATTTCTTATACTAATATTCTAATTACGCGTTTTAAAATTAAAAAAAATCATACTCTAGAAAATTCTAAAGTTAATATTAGTTAAGACATTATTGTTGAATTTTTTGAAAAGTAGATTAACTCATAACTTGATTTAAAAGAATTAAGTTAATTCTATTTTATAATATCCAAGACTATATAATGTGGACTAATTTTATAAATTTATTTCATAGCAATTTGTGTATCTCTTTAACTTTTTTGTTCGTTTTTATAGTCAAAATAGATTTTAGTATCTGAAATATTCAAAAAATAAATCTAGCCAATAAAATAATTATTTTATTGTTTCAGCAACAATAAAATGTAAGTTCCTCAACTCATAATTTAAGAGATTATAAACTCGAATTTCTAAAACTCTATCGTTGTTGAACCTCAAAAGAAGGTATATTAATTTTTCAAATGATGTCAAATTTGACAGGCAAAGTTGACTCACATGTTTCCAATTTGTTCTAGTGAATGTGATGATCCAATTGTTGACCACTTCATCCATGAAATCAACAAGTAGAGCTTCCATTCGTAAAATAGTTAAATGCGATAAACATCTTAGAAACTAAAGTCTCCATGTCCAATATGATTTGCAGAGTATTGATGCTGCTCACACATGGAATAGCTTCTCTATGTCCAACAAGTACACAAAAAAATAAGCTTTACCGATTCGCTAGAGTTCGAAGTCCATAGATGCACATTCCAAAATTTCTCAACTACTCGAACTTTATATAAGACTTAATTTTGGGACTAGGCATTTCCAAAAAAAATTTCCTAAACCATTATTGAAACTTATAGGCGTGTTTGGTAACATTCTCCATTCCTTGTTCATTGTTTTCCATTTTTTGTTATTTTACCGCAAGAAATAAAAAAGTATTTGATAATTGTTTTTGTTTCTTGCTTCTAAAAAAAAGAAACGCAAATAAAACTTGTTTGATCAGAATATTTTGGTTTTTGGTTTTTGTTTCTTGTTTTTTTTTTTTTGTTTTTTTTTTATTAGTTTTTGCTTCTTTATAATCCAAAAAAAATTAATTTATATAGTATAATAATATAGCACACATTAAAACATTAAATAAATTATTAAAAAAAATTACATTATACAATATAAAAATCTTTTATTTATATATATATTTTTAAAAATCTTAATGAATATTTTTTTTTATAATAATCTCAATGCAAAATTAATAACATATTTAATGACAAGTAAATGTAATAGTATTTTTATAGAAATTAAAATAATTTTTAATATAAAAAATCATTATATATTTAAATAATACATTGATCATAAGAAATTAAATTTATTCTAATAATAATAATAATAATAACTGTATATGACAAAATTCAAGTTGAAAAAGAAAATATATTGTAAAATAAAAAAAAATTATTACAAATTAAGAAATAAAATAAAAAAGTTAAATAGTAAATATAAATATAATCTTAACTTTATATAATTAATATATTTTTTGAAATAAAAAATTATTATATATTTAGATAATACATAGATTATAAAATAAATAAATTTATAGGAGAAAATTCAAAATGAAAAAAAGAATAAAAATAAAAGCAATATATGACTAAATTTGGGGTCGAACTCTGCACTAATACAGTTAATACAAAATGGATGAGTGGGGATTGCCAATAGGCCGAAGTAGTATATAAATTAGAAACGGGTTAAGTTTAATATAACTTAGCGAAACAGCAGAGCTTTAAAAAAAAGAAACAGAACAGCAGAAACTTTTCTCATTTTTCAATCAAATTTTAATTTTATTTATTTATTTTTTTTTTTTTTAAGTTTTGGAAATAAAAAACGAAAACAATTACCAAACTAGTTTGTTTCTAAAAGAAATTAGAAACAGAAACAAGAAACAGAAAATAGGAACGTTTCCAAACCGGCCCGGTGCCCATCATTGACATTGTAGCTCCTTATGAACCCAACTGTTTGAGGAAAGTTCATCACAGTCAAAGAAATAAAAAACCAGAATAAAATGCAGCCGATTGAACTATTGCTCTAGTTGGAATTAGATGAGAAATACTAAGCACAATTCAAATGAGAAAACAATCAATATCAAACTACCAAAACACTCCACTAGAAACTCAAGAGAGTTTACAAGCTTGAAACACGAACAGTGAAAACACCATAAAAGAAAATTGGTGCTGAAGGTATTTGAGTGTTCACACAACCAAACTAAATGAAATGGTGCAAAGTTTGTAGTGTGGTTGAAAAGCAAAAGAAACAAAATAAGAGACTATTTTTTCTAAAAATGTTTCTTAATTTTTTTTTGGGGGGGGGGGGGGGGGGGGGGGGGGGGGGGGGGGGGGGGGGGGGGGGGGGGGGGGGGGGGGGGGGGGGGGG
>JBBMKA010000005.1:226414-237582 GCA_037833695.1 Sechiopsis laciniata
TTTCAATAACATTTAAAAAAACAAAAAAACTCTTGTTATTAGATCGGTTTGATAACTATTTTATTTTTAGTTTTTTAGTTTTTTAATTTAAACCTACAACAACTATCATATCATGTGTTTTTTTTTACATGGATATTTACATTTTACCTATATTTATAGAAATCAAACTAAAATTTAGAAAGAAAAAAAAGATAATTTCCGAAAATTTGTTTTTATTTTTTAAAGTTGATTAGCATTCATATACTTTCTCAAAAAAAGTTAGATATATTATAGAAAAGATGGAGCACATTATATGAATAAAAATAAGGTTAAATTAAAAAAAAAAAAACGACGCTAAATTATACCAATGTCATTAGATTTCTAGTTGACATTTAAAAAAAAAAAAAAAAGGTACCCACTAAAATTCAATTTTGAGGCCAACAATATGAAACTAAATTATAATTCAACCTCTTGACCATCAAACTACCATTGGATCTTGTTGACAATAGTTGCGTATCATATTTAATTGATTGTTTTTTATAATCAAACATGTTTGAAACTTGAACTCCTATCAATAATGAAATATCGATCATCTTATCAATTGTGTGGATTATTAACAACGAAAAAAAAAAAACTAATTATAGAATTTCATATATTTTATAAAAAAACCCTAAAAAATAAATTATAACTAATTGCTATGCACTTTTCTAGATTTGTGGAAAATTGCAGTTGAACCCTCGTGATTCCTTAAATTAAAGATTGGGTGTCGATCTGGCATTTGGATTCAGGGTTGTCTTCTTCCCCTTCCTTCCTCTCTATCCCCTCGCTCAGCTCCGTTAAACCCTATAAAAGCCTCTGCAAATCAAACCCTAGAAAAAGTTTTCTTCCATTACCTTATCTACCAGCATCCAGAAGAGGGAGAAATGAACCCCTCAACTCTTCTCGCCTCTCAATTCTCCAACACCCGCTGTCCCACTTCATCTCCTTTCCTCAATCCTCTCCCTCTCCGATCAGCCACCAACTTCAATCTCTCCAAACGACGCCAATTCAGAGTCTCCATTCCGCGTAGCTCGTCAGAGGTTGCCGAAGAACCCGCCTCGTCGTCGTCGTCGCCTTCGACCCTTGATATCTTTGGCGGCAAGAAGGAGCTCACTGGGATTCAGCCTGTGGTTCAGTTGTTATCTCCGCCGTTGCGGTTTGCGACCTCGGCTATTGTTGTTGCCGGCGCTGTTGCTGCTGGTTATGGATTAGGTCTGCGGTTTGGTAAGTCCCGCAACGCTGCTTTGGGTGGGGCGGCTGCTCTTGCTGCTGCTAGTGGAGCTGCTGTGTACTCCTTGAATTCTTGTGCTCCTGAAGTTGCGGCTGTGGATTTGCATAATTATGTGGCTGGATTTGATGATCCGAAGAATGTGAAGAAGGAGGAGATCGAAAGCATTGCTGCCAAGTTGGTTTATGTTTCTATTTGTCTTTTTGTTTTTGTTAATTACACAGACTTGATGAAAAGATGAGGATTAGTTTGACTGGAAGTTATTGATTTTTTTTGGTAGAGTCGAATACGAAAGTGCTTTAAACACTAACGGCTAATAGTCATCATTATTTAAGAAGTTTCGGATGAAAAACTATGTCCAAGCTTTTAAGAATTGGCATTCTTGTTGCAATAATAGGTTATGTTTGTATTGTAATGTTTGTTCACATTACTCTTCAGATATGGAGTTAGCAAACAAGATGAGGCGTTTAACGCAGAGCTATGTGACTTGTATTGTCGGTGAGTCCCAACTGAACTTGGAACTCCATAATGAACTACTGGAAATATTGGTTATCTTTTCAATACTATTTTTTTGTTGGATAAGAAACAATTTTATTGATATATGAAATAAATGTTTTTTTTGATATATGAAATTACAAAGGGGAAAACCCAAGAGAGGAAATTACAAAAGCCCTCTCCAATCCATATGGAGAGTGAAATTACTATAAATGTTAGCAAAACTAAATTGTCTATACCAAGTGGCGACCAAAGAGCCTATAGAATGAAAAATAGTCTCCTTGTCTTGAAAAATACTTCTATTTTGTTCTTTCCATATAACCCAAGAAAAGCCCGAATGAAATTCTCTGATAGAAATTTTTTCTTCTTCTTCTTGAATGGATGGCCTCCAAGAATGAGCGAGAGGTGTTGCTAGTTTCAATAATCAATAGATTATTGTTGCAGATTTCAACATGCTTTTATCCGTCCCTACTAATCTGAGACAGCCGCCTTTTTTTTTTGTGGACACCTGTTTAAAAAATAAAGTAAGTGAAGATCTTGTACTGCTATTAATTATACTAACCCTTCTATGAGAAATGTGTTGTGTTGTTTTATCCAAATGGGTTTGTATAAATATGGACTTCTTTGATATATCTCAATTCAAGAGGTTGTTTCTAACTCTTTCACTTTCCTAGGCCTTCTTCTTGTCGCATCTTTCTTTCATGTAATCAGTGTTTTAAAAAGCCCCTATAGGCGTGCTTCAGGCTAAAAAAATTGGCGCCTCGCCTTTCTAGGCACGCACTTTTCCATAAAGCCCTCAAGCGCGCAAATCGCATGTCTTGAGGAATTTTTTGTGTATTTAAAATCTAAGTAAAACGGTAATATTTTACTCATTTTTTTCTATTTGTGTTTTAAATTTCAAATTCAATCAACAATTACTTCAAAGTTTTATGTTAAAAAAAAATTAAAACCTTATCGTCAACCCTAATCACCAATTCACTTCTCTGTTCTCTCTAACTATCGTCAATGAAGGAGTGGATAGAGATGAATGTGTATTTAGCGACTAGAAGTTTGGTCTTTATGACTTTAGATTTATTTGGAATTAATATTTTAATGTTTCATGTTTTTTATGGGTTGTCTATGTAAAAAACTCTATATTGAAAGAGATGAATATATATGTTTTGTGTATGTATATATGTATACATTTTTTTTCTATGCATGGTGCACCTTAAGTAAAAAAGCGCCTGCCTTTTGGTGCGCCTTGCGCCTCAGACTTCAGAGGGCCATTGCGCCTTAGTGTGCCTAGCTTTTTAAAACATTGTATGTAATCTAGTTTCCTATTTATAACTTATGAGAAGAGAAGTGAGATATTTTCCAATCTATTTTGAGGTTCGAGATTTCAGAATATTAATCTTTGTTTGCCATCTCCTATATATTTTCTCCTTGTTTCCACTCAAGGTTTGCGTTGTAAAATTTGAGTAGGTAGAAACAAAAGAATTTATACATGGGGAGTTGAAAGGGACACATATGAGTTGTGGGAGATGGTGTTTTGTCGGATCTACATACAGTTCCCTAGCTAAAAGCTTCTACAACCATTCTTTTGATTCATGCTAATTGAAGTTTGTTTTTGTGAACCTCTCCAATTTCATATTTCTCCTTGACTATCCTTCAAACAAAAGAAAGTGCCAATTTTTATCTCCTATACTGCCTCAGGGCAGTCAGGATTTTAACGATGATGTCAGCACAATTATCTATTTCAATAATCCCTCACGTCCTATTTCTTGAATCTAATTTCTCTATGCAATATGTTGCAATTCCCTGGTCATTAACAAAAAATATGCTCAGATTTGTATCTTCTGTTCTTCCACCGGGAAGTCAAGATCTTAATGGCGACGAGGTTGACACAATTATCAAGTTCAAAAGCGCCTTGGGCATTGATGACCCTGATGCCGCTGGTATGCATATGGAGGTAAGTTTTCTGCAATGGTCTTTGCATTGTGACATATGAGATGTGTCTGTGGTTGTTTGTTAAACTAATGCTGCACGATTCTAAAAAAAACTAACTATTCTCTTGGGTTTCTAGATTGGAAGGAGAATTTTTAGGCAACGGCTTGAAACTGGAGATCGTGATGGTGACTTAGAGGAACGCCGGGTTCGTCATTTGTGCTTATTTTCTTATGCTCATAAATTTTGGTTTATAATATATTCCGTGGCCTTGAAAAATCGAGCTTGACCATTAAGGGTGAACCTCCAGTGCAGGCATTTCAGAAACTTATATACATATCAACCCTTGTGTTTGGAGAAGCATCATCTTTCCTTTTACCTTGGAAACGGGTTTTTAAGGTTACTGAATCTCAGGTAAACTTAATTGTTTTAGCTACAGTTTCCATTTGTTCTGGTTTTCTTTATATACAATGTCACGTTGTTTGATCAAATTTGTTTGCTCAGTGTTTGTGTACATCTGATTCGACTTGCTGTTTTAATATTGTACTCAGGTTGAGATTGCCATCCGCGACAATGCTCAACGTCTGTATATTTCTGAGCTGAAATCAGTTGGAAGAGGTAAACATGCTGTAACTATAAGCAAATGCCCATTCAGGATTTTTTAGGGATACACTTAGGTTATTATGTCATCAAATTATATGCATTTTTTGGGGCTATAGAGCCAACTAGAGATGTAGCTCAGCGGCATCAGTATATATATATCTAATGACCAAGAGGTCTTAGGGACCGTTCGAGTCTCCCCACCCCTAATTTTTGGGGTTATAGAAAGGGTCGCACTTAAAAATTACATCTTCCTTGTTGAGAGATGATTAAATGTACTTAAACTGCAATATTTTATTATGATTTAAATGAGATATTTCAGTTAATTCATCTTTGGGGCTTGATTAAACTTTTAAATCATAATAGTAAATAAGTCGATCATTATTGTAAAATGACTTCCAGTATCAAGCGTTCTCGTTGGTAGAGACTTGTGGTTTCCAAGGTATGTTCTCTTGGAGGTATCAGGTTTGAAACCTACAAGTGAGTTTATTGTAAAATTCTTTGTTGTCTCATGGTTCCGGGCCTTGGGATGACGATGGCCGCGGGTGCTCCTGAGTATGTAGTGGGGCGAAGCTTCATTTCCTGGTTATAAAAAAAACATGTTGTTTGCTCGTTTTTTTCCTTATCAGTCCTAATTGATGCAATCTTTTTAGATGTTAATGCGGAGCAGCTCATAAGCCTGAGAGATGCACAGCGTTTATTTCGACTTTCAGATGAGGTAACCTTTTATTTTAAGAGAGTTTTTTTTTTGAAGAGTCTCTAATTGTTTCTCCCCACATTATAATTCATTTTCTTGCAGCTGGCAGATGATTTGTTTAAGGAGCATACAAGAAAGCTGGTTGAGGAAAATATATCAGTAGCACTGAATGTACTCAAGTCCAGAACAAGGGCAGCGTATGGTTACTATTCCTTCTTCAATTAGTAGTTTTTATCAAAAGCCACAAAGCTTTTTGTTAACTTTCATCATAATATAGTAAATTAGATTCCTTTTTATGTATGTTTGTTTGATGGACTCTCTCTCCCTCCTTCCCTCTTAAAAAAAGAAATATTCTTATTCACAACAATAGGTGTAGAACAGTGGAGGAAGAGAATTCCTATCTATTAGCCAAATGAGTTAAAAATAAACTCTCCAATCAATTTGAATGTCAAAACCTGACAAGTAACAATATTTTTTGTTAGCATAGACTATCTTCAAACTTGAAAGCAGTTCCAAGATGGAACTTCTATCAATAGTTTTTCAGGAGTTGAAAAATTGTCTTTAAAGGTTCTACTATTTACATTAGACCATGCAATTCCAACAATTATACTCAACCCACCACCAGCAATCTCCAATTTCCAAAACGTCTTTGCTGGTTTCTGTTGATGAACAGTATTTTATTTTGATATTTATAGTTGAATGAATTTAGCTAAATGAGTTTTCTATTAAACTTTTGGGTTCTTGACGAATTTATATATATTTTTGGGTTCTTTACTTTGTTCGTTTGTTTTCTATATAACTTATAGTAACTTTGGGGTTCCAGCAGGGGAGTCATAGAAGTTGTGGAAGAGCTTGATAAAATACTGGAGTTCAACAGTTCGCTTATTTCATTAAAGAACCATCCAGATGCCAATCGCTTTGCTCCTGGAGTTGGTCCAATTTCTCTTATGGGTAGGTTTTAAGATCCATATTGTCATATCTAGTTTTGTGGATGAATCACATATGACTTGCTTTTATGCCTCATTTGGGTTAGGTGGAGAGTACGATGGTGACCGGAAGATTGATGATTTGAAGCTTCTATTTCGAACATATATTACAGATTCTTTATCAAGTGGCCGCATGGAAGAAGATAAGGTTCATTTTATGATACCAAACCCATATATTTGATATATCTTTTAGTATATTGAAGAAAATGTCCATGCTAAGATAGGAGAGGAATGATTGTCATTTGCATTTAAACCCAAGCTTGGGGGTCCAAAAAAATGCTCTATAACTAGTCAGAATGAATAGAGGTGCCAATTGAAAAAATCTATAACATCAAAGAAAGCTTAGTTTATCATAATATAATCATCAAATGATGTTTTCTTCTAAAAAAGTAGTTTCATAAGCTATATCATCACATCAATTGAGCTTACTTTCTTTATGCTATTTCTTCACACTTTGTATGCAAAAAGCAGTGCATGTTAGTATATTTTGGCGAGTTAGGCTGTTGAAGCAAAATTTTATGTGAAGTTAACATCTACGTTCTCCCAAACTTAAAATTGCCAGCCATTAATTTGTCTGGCTGATGATTGTTACAAATATTTTTTTGAGAAGCCACTCTTTATGCCGAGGCATTGCTTATCCATCCCTCTTTTGGTAGTTGATTAGTTGCTAATCTCTTTTCCTCCACTTATAATCGTTAAATAAAATGATATTAAACATTCCTGTTTCTTCTTTTTCTCTCAGCTTGCTGCCTTGAATCAGTTGAGAAATATATTTGGTTTAGGAAAGCGAGAAGCAGAAAATATAACACTTGATGTTACCTCAAAGGTTTATCGCAAACGTCTTGCACAGTCTGTTAGTGGTGGTGATTTAGAGATAGCAGATAGTAAAGCATCCTTCCTCCAAAATCTCTGTGAGGAGCTTCACTTTGATCCAGTGAAGGCTAGTGAGATTCATGAAGGTATTGTATTTTAGATGATGCAACTGTTTGTTGGATCTGGTTCCCTATGTGTTTTCTGTGTGGTCAACTTTCACTTTCTGCTTTGAGCTTTTCATATTTTCATGCAGCTAGTTAATACATCTTTATCCATCTTTGTCAGTGTCAATATTTACCTATCTTTTTCACGATTATTTCTGAATTACCTGTTATGTTATGAAGAGATTTATCGTCAGAAGCTTCAGAAATGTGTTGCTGATGGAGAGCTGAGTGACGAGGATGTATCAGCACTATTGAAGCTAAGGGTTATGCTTTGCATACCTCAACAGACTGTTGAAGCAGCACATACAGATATTTGTGGTTCCTTGTTTGAAAAGGTAAGGATATTTTGGCATCTCTCTTCGCTGTCTATTATGCGTAGTACCTTGCTCTCTAACAGTTTATTTTCACTTATTAAGTTCTTGGTTATGGTTTTCAATTAAGGCATTGGACTTATTCTTTCTATAATTTGACGCACTATCCACTTGAACATCCACCTCTATTATGCCATAATATTCCCAATTTTTTTCAGGTGGTAAAGGAGGCAATCGCTGGAGGTGTTGATGGTTATGATGCGGATATAAAGCAAGCTGTGAGGAAGGCAGCTCATGGCTTGCGCTTGACAAGGGAGGCTGCCATGTCGATTGCAAGCAAAGCAGTGAGTATCTTGTAGTGTGTCCTTTGCATAACTTGAGATAAACTTTGTTGTGTCACCCTGATTCCCTCTTTTACCACTTATGAAGGTTCGGAAGATTTTCTTAATCTACATAAAGCGAGCTCGTGCAGTTGGAAATCGTACTGAAGCTGCAAAAGAACTGAAGAAGATGATTGCTTTCAATACGTTAGTTGTAACAGAATTGGTGGCTGATATAAAAGGGGAATCTGATGATGCCTCGTCCAAAGAGCCTATCAAAGAAGAAGAGGAACAGCTTGAGGAGGATGAGGAATGGGAATCAATTCAGACTTTGAAGAAAATAAGACCAAACAAAGAGCTTTCTGCAAATTTGGAGAAATCTGGTCAGACCGAGATAACTTTGAAGGATGACTTGCCAGAAAGAGAACGAACTGACCTATACAAAACATACTTGCTTTTTTGTATAACTGGTGAAGTCACCCGAATTCCATTTGGTGTTGAGATTACGACAAAGAAGGATGATTCCGAATACGTCTTTCTAATTCAACTCGGCAACATTTTGGGTTTAACCACTAATGAGATTGTTGAAGTACATAGAGGCCTAGCTGAGCAGGCCTTCCAGTCACAAGCTGAGGTAATTCTGGCTGATGGTCAACTTACAAAGGCCAGGGTAGAACAGCTTAATGAGTTGCAGAAGCAAGTTGGCTTGCCCTCTGAATATGCCAATAAGATCATTAAGAACATAACAACCACGAAAATAGCTGCTGCCATTGAAACAGCTGTCGGTCAAGGTCGACTCAACATTAAGCAGATTAGAGAACTTAAGGAAGCAAATGTTGATTTAGATAGCATGATATCAGTGAGTTTGCGAGAGAACCTCTTCAAAAAGACTGTTGACGACATTTTCTCATCAGGCACTGGCGAGTTTGATGAAGAAGAGGTATATGAGAAAATCCCATTGGACCTAAATGTTAATGCCGAGAAAGCAAAAAGGATTGTACACGAGCTAGCACAAAGTAGGTTGTCAAACTCATTAATTCAGGCCGTGTCGCTGTTGAGGCAGAGAAACCGGCAGGGAGTGGTAAGACATGTTTCATTTTAAATTATATTTCCATTTGTAAGGGCAACTAAGGTTGACACTATATACAGATATCAGCTTACAAATAATTAGTCATACTAGATTCTATGTGTAATGTGGTGTTTTTTACCTTTTTTAGGTATCGTCTCTCAATGATCTTCTCGCATGCGACAAAGCTGTTCCATCGAAACCTCTATCATGGGAAGTTTCCGAAGAACTCGCTGATCTGTTCTCTGTATACCTGAAGAGTGAGCAGGCGCCTGAAAAGTTGTCCCGTTTGCAATATTTGCTGGGCATAGATGATTCTACTGCAGCTGCTATTGAAGAGATGGGAGATAGATTACAACCTATTATTGGTGCGGAGGAGGAGAACTTTGTGTTCTAATAAATAGGTACCTTGAAAGTTGGCCTTGATTGGTCCAATTTTTGTTTTCATAATTTTTCTAAGAATTGGAAGACGAGAGGCAACGATATTATTTAGTAGATTGAGATATATGATTTGGTGTGATGTTTGTAGCCAAATATTTGCTTAATAATTGTATTGCCCCATTTTACTGCCAATGCATATAGTGTCTTTCCTATGGACCCATATCTACTTATTTGCTTGGCCGGAAGTCTGCACCCTTCTACAACTTGGTCAAGACGATGTTTTTTTTATGACTTATTTGGAGCTTCGATCTTGTAAATCCGGGGAATCATTGGCCTGTCTGTCGATCTTGTAAACCCAGGGCATCACTAGCTTGTCTCTTAACTGCAATACCGAGATATATTGGAGGACCGTAGACAAATTTGAGAATGCCTACGAACTAATGTTATAAGTGGATTTCGAACTTAGAACTTTGAAGGGAATATACCTTCAAAGTTCAAACCTTCAACGAACTTCGTCATCCTTTGGAGAATAGTCAAGACAACGCTTCAAACCAAGCTCGGTGTTAACCCTGCGACCAATGTGCACCCCACTTGTATTGACATAATTATGGCAGAGGACTCTGCGGGTCGCAATATGTTGCTTAGAAACTTCAAACTCAGCAATCTGAAGTAATATTTTCAAAGGTAAAATATTCATCTTCTAAGCTGGAAGCTGCAACAAGGCTTGTATGAATCTTTGAGACCGTTGTTTGCGATCCATGATTGCATTTGAAAAATGGATACACTAATAAAATTCAATTATTATTAGGCATTGGAAGATTCTAAAGTTTGGGGGATTAGCAAATCAATCACATGGAATAGAATGTCTCCTAAGTCTTACCATTTACCAATTACAGTTGTATAGAATTAAAGCCACTGGTAGTTTGACCAAGTATAATATTCCTAATGCATTCTGTTCACACCCATTGTTAAGTTTCACCCCAATCAGTGATGTGTCCAGACATTAACATTCTCTTGTCTAAGTATTCACTAATTATAGATATTAAAATCACAATCGATGAATTTTTCCATGATTAAATTAGGGATGATAGTTCAAATTTGACATTTAAAATGATTAAGGTTAAATTATAAATTTAGTCTTTATGTGATTTGAAGAAAATTACAAGAGATTACAAGTTTCAATCCTCTTACTCTCAAATATATTGAAGAAAATTTGTTTTATAACCTATTAACCAAAAAGTTACATATTTAAATATCTCTACCTTATGACCCATCTGTAAAGAGTGCCACCGGGATACATTAGGATCGGAAGCAAAATTGGGAGTGTTCTTAAAAATTGATTTTTACAATAGGTTCAAACTTGAGATTTCAAGGAAAGCATATCATTAAGGCTCAAACACTGTACTGCTCCTAGGGAATAATTGATATAAAAAATGAGTTGAAATCAGGTTTAACCAACTCAATGTTTATAATTCAATCAATTATTTAACACATCGTTAATAAAACATAAAATATCATATAATTTGGTATAAAATTATAGATATTAAATTCCAACTTTCTCCAAATTATATTCATTAAATTTATGCTTTAACCCACAATTAATTTGGAAGATAAAAACAAAAGTTTCTAATTAAAATAAGGGCTTTTTACGGAAGTAGACTAAATGAATTTTTTTTTTACAAGCATGTTCATCTTAAAAATATTTAGCAAAAGTAAGCCACTGTTTTAAAAAAAGAATTTCGTTTTATTGTAAAATTACATAAATATCCTCAATTTTTTATAGCAAAAATCATCCGTCATTAAACCAACCGTTAGTAAAGTAAAAAACATTATATTTTCAAAAAAAAAAAAAAAAAAAATCCCAAATCATTCGTACTTTTCAACCCAAAATTTTCTCCATAAAAATCTCTTGCAATAAATAACTTAAAAAAAAAAAAGGATTTTATGTGAATGCGCGATTTATTTGTTATTGATAATTGTTTTGATTTTGACAAAAAAAAAAAAAAAATCTAAAATCTTTCGGCATGTATTAATAATAAATATGAATTTTTCCATCATTATTATTTTTCTAGTATCCATGAAGTAAATTGTGTAATATATTATTCTAGTATCCATCAAATGAGGTAAATTGTGTAATATATTAGTAATTCTAAAATATATTAATAC
>JBBMKA010000005.1:237682-274922 GCA_037833695.1 Sechiopsis laciniata
ATTTATTTGTATTGTTTATTGATTATTTGACAATGATTTTACTATAAATACAAGTAGATCTAATTCTATAGCGGATATATTCTCAAAAAAAAGAAAATTCTATAGTGGATAAATTAAACAATCTAAACAACCGAAGAGTAACTCTTGAAAAGAAAAAACAAGGTAGAAGTGTTATGGTATTAAGGAAATGTTTCAAAATTCCATTATTTAATAGTGCATTAATGTTATGAGGTAATATGCCTCGACATGTAATAGATTTTTCAAAAAAAAATTTTTTATGAAGAAACTAAAATATATTAGTGAATAAACATTAATGATTTTTTTAGACAGAATATAGATTCATGATTTGATATTAAAAGACGGTGCAAATCTCATGTATAAATTCAGTATTAATAGTTGTATTATTTATTATAAATACAATATTTATCTTCTTTTTTTAAATATAAATACAGTATTTGTCTTTTTTTAAAATATAAATACAATATTATCTTTTTAAAATATAATTACAGTATTTATCTTTTTTAAAAAATATAAAAACAATAAAAAATAGGTACTATGAAAAAATATTATTAATTAAATTAAACTAAAAAATAGATTTACAAATATTTTAAAATATGACTAGATTTGTGATTATTTTACTAAAAGTGGTTATCCACCACAATTTCCCTTAAAATAATAATTGAGATTCGGTGCACCCACATTATTTCTTCATGCTGATGGAAGTCCATTATTTTATGTTCCTTGTCACAAATTTTCAACCTTTGGACTTGACATTGCTCAAAGGTAAACTGCCATTGCATTCAGCTCCAACTTAAGCACTATATATACGTAGTTTCAGATTGCAACATTTCCTACAAAACCCAGACGTTGAATCCTTAAAACCTTTCTGATCAGTTCATCATATATTTAGTACGTTTTTTATATAGTTCTTGGGACAATGGACTCATTGTGTGCCAAATTGTGGTGTATTTTGGTGTTTGTTTCATTGATGACTGCTCCGAGCTCTGGCAGTTTATCCGCAAACTTTTACAACAGCTCATGCCCCGACCTACTCTCCGCCGTTCGACATGAGGTGGTGAAAGCGGTGGATAAAGAGAATCGAATGGGAGCTTCCTTGCTTCGTCTCCATTTTCACGACTGCTTTGTTAATGTACGTTTTTATGGAATTTACTTCTTAATAATTCTTTTATTTAGTCACTTTTTAATCGATTAAATTTTTTTTTTTTATAAATGTTAAGAGCTCTTCTCACTTTTTTAGTGATCTCATATTTTTGAAAAAACATACATGTCTACATCAACCAATGGAGCATTAAATAAGCGAAATAAAGATTGATATGCATGCACATGCATATCTATTTAAACAAGATAAAATAAATTTTAAGAATCTAAATTCGACGGTTTTAAAAAGGAATATTTTGTAAGAGCGTTTGTGAAATAATAGAATGAATAATGTTACATACATTCTCATGCAGGGATGCGATGCGTCGGTGTTGCTTGACGACACATCAAATTTCACAGGAGAAAAGACCGCATTACCAAATAAAGATTCGTTGAGAGGTTTTGAAGTGATTGATAGTATAAAGACATTGGTGGAGGCGAGCTGCCCTTCCGTTGTTTCTTGTGCTGATATTCTGTCCCTTGCAGCCCGTGACTCGGTGGTTGCAGTAAGATTTTCTTCTTTGTTGTTGTTATCGTCTTCTTTTTCGTTGTTTCGATTAATTTGTTATTGAATAATTTCAGCTTGGCGGGCCTTCGTGGGTTGTCGAGCTTGGGAGGCGGGACTCCATGAACGCTAGCTTCGATCAAGCAAACAACGACCTTCCTTCTCCCTTCCTCGATCTTCCCGATCTCATCTCTGCCTTCTCCAACAAAGGCTTCAACGCTAAAGAATTAGTTGCCCTTTCAGGTATTATATTCTATACACCATTTACTCTAAAGGGCAACGTGAATTGCTACCTAATTTGAAATTTCAAACTTGAAGAATTGAGTACATTATAAAACTTTGAAATGGAAAACAAAGCTGTATTCAACGTATTTAGATATAAGTGTGAGTCAATATCGAATAAAAAAAATTGTGATTAATAGCATATTTAAATTTTTTTCTTTGGATAAAAGATACTTGATTATATAAATAAGAGGAGGGGAGCAAAAGAAGCTCAAAGATATTACAAAAGAGCATTCCAGTTTATAACAATCATAGCAACAGAATAATACTTAAAAAGAGATGATTTAATACTCCATTCTGCTGCTGTGAGAATAATGTCTTCCCAAAGAGTAGATGAGGATCTCCATTTATGATCAGATGAGAATATTCGAGTATTCCGTTCTTTCTAAATCCACCAAAAAATAGCACCTCTAATATTAGTGATTAATTCCATACGTTGAAATAGAATATTTAAATTTTAAAAATGTAAACTTCGTTTTGAAATAATCTTCACGCAAAAATCAAATGGAGTATAGTTCGGCTAACATTACTGTTATATTAACAATTACCAAAATTTTGGTTGGAGTCTTCCAATCCTCCATTTTGCCAAAAAGAAGAATCCCACAAAGTTTAACTATAATCTAAATACTAAAAAAAAAAAAAAAAAAAAAAAAAAAAATCTCACCAAAGCCTACTAAATTTATAATTGCCTGTTCTAAAACCAATGATACTGCTTTAAAACAATATTTCTTCCAATATATTAGAAATTTGAATAATAAAATCTCAACGCATTTCTTTTCTTTTTTGTGAGTGTCTATTACCTGCATATTTTCAATATAATCGGTCTCATCTTACTAAATATTGTAAGATTTATAGAAAATTAATTTTTAAATTAATAATTCACATAGATTGAAATCATAAAAAACTACAACTGTAGATCTAATAGAAGAAGCACCATCAAAATTAATTTTGTGGCAATTACATATATGTTTGTTGGATCTCATGCATGGTTGATCTAAAATGGTTTGTTTATGAAAATTGGATTAGGATCTCACACAATAGGGCAAGCCAGATGCTCAATGTTCCGAGTAAGAGCCTATAACGAAACCACCATCGATTCACAGTTTGCAGCTTCTTTAAGATCCAACTGCTCTTTCTCCGGCGACAACGGCGACAGCAACAACCTTTCCTCTCTCGACGCCGACACCCCGTCTCTTTTCGACAATGCTTATTTCAACAACTTGATACAAAACAAAGGCCTTCTTCATTCCGACCAAGCCCTCTTCAACAATGGTTCCGCCGACTCTCAGGTCACCTCTTACTCCGCCGACTCCTTTGCTTTCTTCTCCGACTTCGCCGCTGCCATGGTCAAGATGTCTAACCTCAGCCCTCTCACTGACACTGCCGGTGAGATCCGTTCCAACTGCAGGAAGGTTAATGGATGAATTTAATTAATTTGAGAAAATTGCACAAACTACCTCTAAACTAACTATGAAGTTGATTTTAAACACATTCTTAAATTTTTAATTTAATCAATCAATCTGTTGCATGCAATTGTTCCTCAACGTTATTAAATGTTGCAATCAACGCTTGAACTTATTAATATGAGTTGATTGTAACAATTACTATGGCTTAAAAAAAAGTTTTAAATGGAAATAATCGACCAAATTAAAAGTTTAAGAGAGTGATTGTAATAAATCCTATAGTTTAGAAGTGGCTAGCGCAATTTTACAAATTAATTAATAATTTCACTTGCTATATGTATGCTGCTTTTAATCAGTGGCAGCAAAAAAGCTTTATTTACATTTGTGGGTTTGCTTGTTTGTTGTTGTGTGTGGCTCTCGTATAATTTGTTGCTTCATAATCTTTGTATGTTTTCTTTAAAGCATATGCTGTTTTTATCTTTATTTGCAATAAAAAGAATTGATTTGGATGATTGTACTTTTTATAATATGTGTTTATGATTATGTTCTTCTTGGTTTGCTGGCTCCCATTCATTGTGATCGAAAGTGATCAGTGGATATAATCAAGCTGACATACTATAACTGTGGCTTTTTTTTTTGTTTTATTATTATTTTTTTTTTGGAAAACGATAGGATATCATTGATAGAACATGCAAGAACAAAGAAACATGTGAGGTTACAAAAATGCTTTCCAATTTAAAGAGATGGAAGCACCGCACAATTATAAAACAAAAAAGTTTAAATTGAGTGCATGCGAGGAGGCCATATATGTTAATATATGAAACTTTCACCTTATCCAACCTTAGGAAATATAAGTACTCACACATTGAAAAAAGGTAGGTTACTCTGGGTCATAATTATCAATTAACTTTAAAATAGAACATTATATTATCTAATATAATATAAAATTTTATTAAATTCAAATGAGTATTCAATTCAACCTAAGTAAATATAAACTATTATTCTTTTTAATTTTGATATGAAACCTCATATTTATATAATATTATAATACAATAGTAATATTGTATTATAGTCCATAAAATTTTAAATTCAAAAATGATAAAATTTATAAGACACCATCTCAAAGATGGAAATCTCATATTTTTAATAAGATGCACATATTATTTATTTTGCACATTAAATATATATATATAGAGGTAAATGGAAACTATACTTTAAAAGTAAAAACTTTGGACCAAAATATAATTTTCTCAAATAAAACTATAATTTGAGGCGGCTGCAGCCGGGCACATGCCCCTCTTGTCACGACCCTACCTTGGTCTCATTCTAATAATTTAATTATATTGAAACGTATACATAATTCCCTTCTATCTTTATCAGAAAAAAAAAAAAAAAAAATCCCTTCTATCAATTTGTGGATTTTTAGATAAAGTTACAATTTTATGTAACATACGAGTAATAGATTAGAAGTGTCAAACATGGCAACCAAAAGCAAAGTTGTATTAATCCATTATTATGATTGGCATCTCAACCTAACACTGTACCCAAAAAAAAAAAGGTGATGTCTATTCCAAAATAGACACCTCTTAGCTTAGACTCATCCATACTACTCATTAAACTGATGTCTAATTGTGGAGCTTTGTACGAATTTGAAGACGCCTATTTTGTGATGGCTATCGAGTGAAAGAAATGCGAGGATTTTCGAAGAGGAGTACAAACCAAGATTTCTAGGGTTTATTTGAGAAAGCGTTATTCTTTTGACGGCTTCTTAGTTTATTAAATCCAAGCATTTTGTTAACTATAATATAGACTCTATTGCTAGAAATTTGCATGCTTTCTTATAATCATTTTTTTTTTTACATGTTTAGCATGTCATATCAATATATCATTTCTTTTTTCAAAAAAAATTAAACTGATGTTTAATTAATCCATTTGGTTACATTAAAAACTATTCTATATAATGATTTATCACCTTTAAGGAATTTTTTGGATATTTAACTAAACTATTGCAAGCAAAAATAAAAACATTTATTTATTATTTTTAGTTTTCAAAATATGTCTTGATTTTTGATAACATAGACAAAAATGTAGATAACAAGAAGAGTATTATTTATAAATTTAATTAATTAAAAAAAATCAAATAGTTATTAAATAGGATATATTTAACGACAAAAGTTTTTGAGTTTTCAAAAAAACTACATGTTTTTCATTTCATCTTAACATTATCTTTAAATAAAAACATGTGGTTGATACCAAAATTTGGATTTTCGTTCAGCAGTAAATTTGTTTTTATCAGAGATTAAAAGGACCTGCCAAAGAGACAAAAAAAAAAAAAAAAACATCGGTTTGGTGCTAGGGGGCCACACTCTCCAACATTCAAGTCAAAAAAATAGAAAGAAAAGAGAACTTTTATTAAAATAATTCAATACTCAAGAATAACTTACCTCCTTTTATCGTACCCTCACCTGCACATAATTAGGTTCAATTTGCAATCAAAACAAGTGTTAACCGAAAATGGTCGGTAGTTTAATAGTTTTATTATTTAATGGTAATCCAATTCGACACTATGATCACAAGTTTGATCTAGAAAATCAATATTTGGCTTTCAATATTCTCTTTGTAGGGTTTGTAATTCCCCTTCCACTACACATTATATATGTGTAATGCTTGCCTGGCCCGTTTTGACAAATTGAGGAGGCCCTTAATAATCCTTGAGGCCTCGAGTTTGGGCAACCCGACTCATGTGCGGATGTGTATTTATATATTTAATTGTAAATAGTTATAACTATTTATCTTTCTGAAATCATAAATTGCAACTAAATTAATGATATTAACATTGATGCCATGTTATTAACTTTGCATCCCTATATTAAAGATATATGATCTTGAATACATGTTACAAAAATTTATAGCTTAAAAAAGCCCACGTGGAGATATCATACATATTTCCACAGCCAAAGTTGATCCATCTCTAAATTAGCAGCCTTTGCATGAGACGTAGTCAAAATGATTTTGATAATGACTGAAGATAATAACTTAACCCTTTTTCTTTCTTCCAAATAACAGCTGGAATCTTTAACCTTTTCCCCCTGGCTTTGCTTATATAATTGGCACCCAAAAACTGGAAAAATTATGAAACTATAGGGCCTTATCTTTTATTTTGAGATCTTAATACAAGAAAAATAATGGCCTCAACTACAAGCTGCAAAATGAATATGATAATATTATTGGGCTTGGTTTTGATGGGGGCTTTTGCCAATATGGCTGCTGCTTCATCTCAACTCTCCACAAAGTTTTACCAAAGGAAGTGCCCTCAGCTCCTCTCCATCGTCAAATCCATCCTTAAATCTCGAATCTCGAACGAACGACGTATGGGAGCTTCTCTCCTTCGCCTCCACTTTCATGACTGCTTTGTCAATGTAAGTTTATTTGTATATATTTGAGTTGATGATTAAATTTATCTCAACTTATCCACTTAAGTTTTTATTAATCTATTGAAAAGTCATTCCCGCCCAATTAAGATTAATTTTTATTGATTGAGTATTTTTCAAATTTTCAAGCTCACAAATGAAGCAAGTTTTTGTTGATATAATTCAATTTATCTAAACTCATCTGGTTAAGCTTTTGAGTTGATTGATAGTTTAATTTATAATTCAACAAAATATCTATATACTTTATTTGACAACTTAGAGTTTTATCGCAAAATAATTCATCTATTTTATAAGGATTGCAATATCTTCTCACCTTTTCAATATGAATAGTTATTATCAGGGGTGCGATGGGTCGGTGCTGCTTGAGGACCGTGGGTCATTCGTTGGAGAGCATACTGCACCTCCCAACAACAACTCACTTAGAGGTTTCGACGTAATCGATAAAATTAAATCTAGAGTCGAGAAGTTGTGTCCTGGCGTGGTGTCATGCGCAGACATTTTGACCATCTCTGCTCGTGATTCTGTTGCATTGGTATGTTTCTTTCGAGTCTTGTACGCTTGTGCACGTGCATGCGTAATGGAATTTATAATGAATTTGAATTGAGTTGAGTTGAGTTAGTGTTAATTGATAATATATTATATTATTCAGCTTGGAGGACCTTATTGGGATGTCAAACTTGGGCGAAGAGACTCGAAAACAGCAAGCTTTTCGGTTGCGAGTAGCGGAGTGCTTCCTTCACCAGACTCCAGTCTCTCCGTTCTAATCTCTAGGTTTAGAGATCAGGGTCTTTCTCCTACTGACTTGGTTGCTCTCTCTGGTATATTTTCTCATATTCACATTTCATTAAATTTGTTATAAATGATCGTTTATTAGGATATATGAAATTACTTGTTCCAACTCTTGTGAAGTGTTTTCTCACGTAATTTAAAAGATGTTAAACGCTCTCTCTCTATATATATATCATTGAGTTGAGATTAAAATATATCTTGCTCTTTTTTTAGACTTCCTATTTTTATTATATTCAACTTTAATTTCTGTATTATCATTAAAATTAATCCTTAAAAGATAAAGTTTTTTAAATCAATGTCTATCAAATTTAGTTAAAAATAATATTTTAATATTTTAATATAAGAAATGACCCAATCTAAATATATCATTAAAATTATAGATGAAAATAATTTATCAAGGTAATTATCATAAATGGACCTAAAGGTCAAATAAGGATTTTGAGAATTTAGATTTTATGAGTTCAAATTTATAATAATCATTTACATAATAATAATAATTACTATTTTTATCCATTTCCTAACAACTAAATATATTTGGTGCAAGACACTTCATGAAAATAATTGAAGTGGACGTCAACTAGTTTAAAGATTAATGAAAAAAAATAACTTTAAGCTTAATAAAAAAAAATAAAAATTAAAAAAGAGGAACACAACTTAGTGATATCATGTAGAGTAACCATAGTTACATTCTCGAATTTCTCTCTCTCAAATGTTGTTAATAAAATATATAAATATTTGAAAGTTGAATGATTAATAAAATCTAAACTAACATGTTCTTAAATTTACCTTAAGGCACTGTCTTTAATGAAAAAATGTTACATATATATACAGGAGCGCACACAATAGGACTAGCAAGATGCGGCACATTCAGAAAACGCATACACAGCAACAGCAACATAGACTCTGCGTTTGCGAAGACGAGACAGCGACAATGTCCCAAAAACCAAAACATAGGCGCCAACAATCTTGCTCCATTCGACATCCAAACGCCCATGCTTTTCGACAACAAATACTTCCACAACCTTGTTCAAAAGAAAGGCCTACTCCACTCCGACCAAGTTCTGTTTTCCGGGGGCGGTGCCACCGGCTCTTTGGTTAAAAAGTACACTGCAGACGACCGCGCCTTTGATCGGGACTTCATCCGAGCCATGATCAAGATGGGAGACATCCAACCCCTCACTGGCTCTCATGGAGAAATTCGAAAAGTATGCGGGAGGCCCAATTAAACCCCATAATGTTTGTTTGTTTGTTTGTTTTTTTGATGTTTTTTTGTTTCGTGGCACACGTGATTTCTATCTTCCGATTCTGCCAATTAGAGCAAAGCTCAATTGGCATGAAGTATATGTTTGTAATTTATTGGTTTGAAGGGTTGTTGAATTGAAGAAAAGAAATAATATTTTCTGTCAAATTACTATGACACCCTTTACACTATTTTTCAAGAGAGAAAATAAATTGTCATGATGGGTGAAAATGCTAGTTTTTAAGGGGAAAAGATGGAAATTTCTAAAATTGTTTAGTTTATGACACATTTTTATACTCATTAATTCAAGATTATATGTTGTAGTAATTTTTTTTTTTAGTTTAACAAAGTTCATTTAAGAGATTAACATGAGTAGAACTTTAGTATTATATACAATCTAGTAACGAAAAGGTTACACAGTTTTTAAATCTATAACTTCACATGTAATTTCTTACTTACTAAATTATATAAAAGGTCATTGAAGCTTTGTTTCTTTTGGCATGTTTTAATCCTTGTATCTAAGTCAGAAATTTGTTTTCATTTTTAGAAAATCACAAAGGTATTATTGAGAAAATAGCAAAACCTACCCTCAGAACCTTTTACATACTTTCTATTATTTTTGTGTGGATAGTAATGTGTCACATTGTTCGATCTATCATTTCTGTTTCATAATTCAAATAATTATTATTTAATATATATATATATATATTTAGTGCACTTTTTATATACGATGACATATTATTATCCTCACAAATGGTGTAAAGAATGTACAAGATACTTCCTAAGAAATTGACTAAGTTTTGTTCTTTACTCCCATTGTCTCCTATTGTGGAAGCATATTTTTCTCTTTTAGATTAACAAACATGTAGACTTTAATTTAAGTTTTTACTTCGGCAATACTTTATTTCAAATCTCTTTTATAACAATAATTTATTAAATCATGTCATTAATTAAAAGTTTTTGGGTGCCCATCAAACCATTTAGATCATAAAGGTTGAATCTTGATTTTATAATGACAAACATATCCTCAGCTTTTATTCAAATGGATTAAATATGTCCTGTTAAAATAACCGAAGATTCAAATCAATGTAATATCATCCAACCGAGTAATTCAGGGCTTGCAAATCTCAATTTTTAGATAGGAAGAGAGTTGACTGATGTCAAAATATGCATTTTGATTGAGCCATTGTATTTGGATCTACAAACTTACGTTAAAGTCAGATTAATTAGGTAAAACTCAAAGTGGTTCGCACAAATATGAGCCTCATGGTTGAATATAATAATTTTGTTGTTGCCGACATTAAATAATAGTATAAAATTAGTGGTTTTAAATTGTTGGTTAAATCCTTGTCAACTGTGAATTGGCCGGCATGACTATGGCCCTTCATAAAATGAACCTTGGAATAATTTTGGATTATATGATTGATTGATTATGTTACTGTTCTGTATACTTTCTTTCACTATTCTTTGGGGGTTTTTTTTTATCTTTTATTCAACGTTTTAAAGATTTTAGGGAGGATTTCAACTTGTAACCTTGGGAAGAGTTTTTTGTTATTATTTTTATTTTATTTTTATTATTATTATTATTATTATTATTATTTTGAAATCTACCAGAGTAGTTAAATAGTGATGCCATAAAATCTGTTGGCATCATTATTTAACGTTTCTTTCATTTTCTTTGCATTATATAATATTTACATCCCATTATTTTTCTTTGCGATTAATTAATTACTTAAATTATTTGGTGTTGAAATTTATAATTGAAAATAGAGAATTCAAATTTATATATATATATTTTTTGTCATTAATATATATTTATGCTAGTTCAATTATTGCTCTTGTTAAATAAATTGTTTTGTTATTAATTGGTTGAACAATAGGGACATTTATGAAATATCCACAAAAAAATTCCTTTTGAGATCAACAACATTGGTAAGTGGTTGGAGAATTTAAATGTATGATCTTAGCCACAAAAATTTAAGGGGTGTTTGTTTAGCATATTTAGTGAATATTTAGCTTTAAGAATTATATTGAAGAGTTATTTTAAGTAATTAAAAATTGAGAGTTGTAGTAAAAAACTCGAAATCGTTTAGATGTGATTTTTGTGTAGATGAGTTAGAGTTAAAACTTTATTTGAATGTAAATTTAAAATGAATAGTTATTTTGAGTAGTTAAAAAAGTAATGATTAAAAATGAGTTATTTTGATTTATTTGAAATGAATGATTACAAATGAGTTATTAGAAATAATTGAGTAGTTATAAATGAATGATTAGAAATAGATGGTTAAAAATGAGAATTATTTTTAAAAGTAAAAAAAAAAAAGTTAGTAAAAACTCGTTTGGATGTATATTTTCGAGGAAGAGTTAATAAATCTTCCAACTAAATCCTCCTTAGATATGACCAACAAACAACCCCTTATACGCATGTCAAACAATGGCTCTTGTCAGCTAGGTAATTCATTGCCCCCATTGATTTGAAATAATAATTGCTCTATACTTTTTTTTCTTTTTTCTTATTATAAAGTGAGAGAAACGAACCAATAAATTCTACATGAAAAGCATTACTGCTCTCAAATCATACGAGAATCAAATACTGATTTCTATGATCGAACTTGTGACCGTGAAGTTGAAATAAATTACAACCAATCAAAATACCAAACGAGCTATGAACTTATACTTTTCTAAAAAGAGAAACTGTTTTTTTAATGAATTAGTCATAGGTAAAACTTAAATTTTATTGAATCAAGGTTTATGAGAGAAGTTACTTGAAAAAGTGGAAGAGTATAGGTTAACCTTCCCTTGCTTTCATGCTTTTAAGATTTAGACTCGCAAATAATAATAGGTAATTTTATATCCTCAACACTGCCTGATATAATCTACTTTTTCATGCCTTACATAATATATCTCATTTTAAAGGTTATCTTTAACCCAAAAAAATAAGATAGAGGGGAATTATAAAGAAAAATAAAATATAGACCCACATACGTAGGTATGAAAAAATAGATAATATCTTGACGCCTAAATTTTTCTTTTACTTTCATCTAATCTTGTTTTTCGAGTTTAGATAATAATAGTCTAGAAGCGCACATCTTATTATTCCATACTCCCTAAATAAATTCAACCTTTGTCTATTTTTTTAGTTTTTTAGTTTTTTTTGTACGGTAATCTCTTTACGTTAAAAATGTGATCATTATTATTTAACAAGAGCAAGTTGAGTTGTATGAGTGTATTTTTATGATGGTTATGAGTTTAAATTCTTATTCTCCAAATGTAGTTAAACTTAAAAAGAAAAATGGTGTAATAGACCTATTCTATCAACACACTAAAATTAATTAATGATTGCATATATATATATATATAGTAATATGAAAGCTAAACTTTTGATTGCAAAGTGAGTTAAAAGAGAAAAGAAACAGAGTGATCACATTTTAAATGTATACATATACACAAATGAGAAAAGGATAGAATTTAATCATGAACAATATTGGTAACATCTACTTAGTGTTTTCTTTCAAATTAATACAATATGAAATGCAAGAACATTGATCGAATTGGAGTATGTGCATCCATGCTTTTTTTTTTTTTTTTTTATCTATAAACTTAGAACATTGTTAACAACATGAAGATCATCTCATCAAGAGAGGAAAAAACAGAGAGGTCATGAATTTTCCCAATCAATTGGGAAAAACAAAAAAGAAAAGAAAAAAGCTCTCCCTAGAAACTGCAGCTCTCATATATTATTAATTCTCTTTATTTATATTTATATATAAAATTATGATAAAAAGATCTCTCATTTAGAATCCCTGGTGAATACCTTGACCAACTTTGGATAGCATCCTTCATCCCTTGCTCCTGATCTTCCACTTTCAGTTTCAAAGAACAAAGTAGAAACAGGAGATTCCACATCCTCCCGATCCTCGTCCTCGTCCACCCTTGAATCAAACGACATTGCAGAGGCGCTTGTCGGCGTCGCAGACGAATACGAGGACGACGACGAACCGGGGGAGGGAGGTTGCAAAAAACTGGCCTTATTCACAGAAAGCTTTCGAAAAACCGAGTTGATGAAATTGGTTGCAGAGGAACATGGCTTGGAGTTAAAATTATGATGCTGGGGCGTGAGCGGTGCGGAGAAATACGAAGGCGGGGGCGTGAGAGGCGAGAACCGGGCCCCGTTCGAGCTGAAATTGGCCTTGGGAGTTCCTGGCTCGGACTCCCACAGGAATGGTACTGTCGCTGGTAATCCTGTGTGGTAATCGTCCTCCGTGGTCGACATGTCGTCTCGGGTTTTCAAGCTTTTCAGCCTTAAATTCTTCCCATGTTTGAAATTTCCTCCAAAATCTGATCCTGAATTTCTTGCCATATTGGATATGTTGTTCTTGCTCTCAAGGTTGATTTGATCCACCAATTCTGATATGAATATCCATATAAATAATGAATTTGTTTTGTTAAAAACTTAAAAATATATTTTATACAATCAAAGTCTACATTTTTTAAAAGGAAAGTCGTTTTCTGTTAATTGTTTACGTTTAAAAACATGTTAAAACTAGATGGGTTAATTAATGGTGGATCGAAAGATGAAAGATTGGGCGTTGACCCAAAAACCAGGGCAGAAATGAAGAGGCCAGGTTGCAACTTGGTTGCTAATCAGGAACCAAGCTTTAATTAATTAAGATCCAACTTCTTCATAAAAACTTTATTATTGTTGTTTCTTCATCATATTATGGTGAATCAACATGCTTAGATACAGGTAATTGTGTATTGATGTAAACACAGAGATATTAAAAAAAAAAACCTGTGATAAATTTTCTCAGAATTTTTCTACAATAGTTATAATTTTTTCTATGATATTTTATCTTTTTAAGCAAAAGTTCGAGCTCTTTTTTTTAAAATTTTAATTATTTAAAAATTAAGTTAAATTATGAAAATTAAACTAGTAAAGTTTGTGTTTTGATTTGAGAATATGATTAAGAATTCAAATATTTAAAACCATCTCAAAGAAATCACAGAAAAATCAAATGGTTATGGAATAAAAACAAACTTAACAGCATCACACATCATAACCTTAACCTTGATGAATCAAACAAAGATGGTAGCAATTTTTTGAGAAATTCAAAAACATTATTGTGTCATAAAATGTGGAGCTAGATTCATGATGTCATAAAATGTACCTGCTGTGTCTGGGTAGTTTGTAAAAACAAATCATTGAGCTGCTGCCATTGTTCTTGTCTGTTGAATATCCATATAAGCCATTGACATTACAAATTGCAACTCAGAAATGTTCAATAATCCTCTTGTTATTGGAAAATGGAAAGACAAAGCAATCTATGCCTCAATATGCAAATTGCTTTGCTACCACCAATTGATATCACAATACAAGGGAAAAAAAAACTCTGTTTTTGTGGTCTTCCTGTTTCCCTATCTTTTTGGGGCCTCAATTTTTACCCTACACAATTCAAACTGCAGTCCAAAGGGGTGAAAAATATGGACTTGGCATTTCCTTTTCTTCTAAATATAGCTGTCATTTACTAGTTTGGTGGCTTTATCAATGTCTATTATGAATTTTGTGGAAGTTTATTTTGAGCAAAAAAAAGTCGAGTTTTATAAAATATATCAAAATTTATGAATTTAAATTCTGGTGGTCATCTACGTGAGAAAAATATAAACCTTTGCTTTTTTATGTAGCTTGTACGGACAACAAAATTGGAAAGTCTTCAACTTTAAAGGTTTGTTATTTAAATTCAAAAGGAAAATGATTTGTTATTCCTAATAAGCAATCTAAATTGATAGAAGTTTAGAGTCTCTAAAGTATGCTCTCTTGAAAATCTCATATTTGAAACCTACTATTGAGTTTAATTGTAAAATATTTCGTCGTATCCTAGGTCCGAGACTTGAGATTGCCCTATATAATGTGCAAATTCATACCGAAATTGGAAAAAGATATGTGACTTGCTTAATCACAACAATAATTAAGATATAACATAATCAAAACATTGATGAGAAGACAAAGAATTAATTTTTGAATAATCATTTATGAAAAAAAGTTTAGGTCATGAAAGGCATGACTTAAACTCACTTATATACTCAATTTGAGTCAATCTTATTTTATTTCAACTCAAAAAAATAAATAATAAATAAAATGGAACTCAAATTAGGCCAAATAGGTAGACATGAAAATTAAGTCATACCACTTAAATCTTTCTCATCATTTATAGAGAATCTCCTCTTTTAATCCACATGCAACAAGAAGAAGAAAAAAAAATCATGCTTTTTTTCTTAAAAAAATAAGTAAAAGTCATGATTGGATCGAGTCTTTGGATTTAAATAATAACTTAAAATAGATTTAAAAAGAAACTGCCGACAATTTGATAGGCTATTTTATATATAACTTATACGACATGTTGCTGTTTCTCTCTTTATTTGGTCAAACAAATTTGAGCGCACGTTGTCTCTGAAGTGAAAAAACCTTATAGAAAAATGCATACGAGACCACCATGTATGCTTACAGCCCCTTATCTACTATTATATGCAGAAGCAACCATTGTTCTACAATTGGATAAACGTAGGAGATTTGGTCAAGTCAATAATCTCAGATTTACCAGAAGTAATTCTTCTCTTGAATCTATGCAAACTCGTTCTGCAGTCGGGAGATGGCGTAGACACATCAATAACCTCATACTCGATGGGAAGAAACACATTATTACTTCTTGAAACTTTGCTTATTTCAGTGGCTATTCCTGATGTTGAATCCTTCCTACTACCAGGTTTCTGCTGCTGCAAGCTCATACCACTCCCTTCTAATTGGTCTTCTTCCTCTCCATCTTCAATGATGATTTCGGTTCGAGACGTACCCACTACGATACTAGACGGATCACATGAAGGTGACTCTCGTTTATCATCCTCGAGTTCTTTATCGCATCCCCAAAAGTCATAAGACATGACTGCATCATTACAAGGTGGTTCTCGTTCATCATCCTCGAGTTCTTTATCGAATCCCCGACAGTCATAAGACATATCTGCATCATTACATGGAGTGCACGAAGAAGGTGGCACTTGTTCATTGTTCTCAAGTTCTTCATCCAATCCATGTGATTCATTAGGGGTTCCATCTTGGCCTCCTGTCTGGTAATCCATTAACTTCTGGGGAATTTCATTTGAAACTTCCTTCATCGATCCATACACTTGGAAGCTACATATTTCTTCAAATTCTCTATTATACTCCCAGTCATCTTCATTTTCAACCACGCGTTGATCTCCTTCAGAATAGCATGGAAGCTCATTGATGGGGGAAACTCGGACCTTCATATGCTCAGGCAAACTCGGGCAACCAGCTGCATTCTTCATGTACTTTGTTGAGAAGTAGTTTACAGTGATATTCAAACTGCACGGGTAAAGGAGAAAAAAAGTGAATAACAGATTCCATTAGTTTGTATTAAGACAGTGACTTCTTCATATGTCCACAATGATTTGATATTGGTCGACTTCTTACACTTAAACTTAAATGAATTTACTTCTAGTAATAGGCATGTTCTTATATCTTTCCCTTTTCTTGTTGTCATGGATTATGTTCAACAACTATGCAGACAAATTTGATAGAATTATACATTTGCTCATACCTACACCAAGATGGAAGTGTGAGCATTGTGTATGCAAGTTTAACTTTGTTGGCAACTCCAGAAAGAGACTTGAAAGTTGCAGCAGCACTTCTTACAGCCAATGACTCATTCGGATGCTGCCAGGCCCATTCAAACTGCACCCACATTCATAGTTAGAACATAAGTTCAAGCATTGGTTGAAAGTAAACCAATACAGAAATCAAAATGGAAACCACCGATAAATTTAGTTAAATTCTTTAGGCCCAAAACCCCTAATATGTTTTTTGAAGTACGATTCAGCTAATAGAAGGCAATCGAGATACATAAAAGGTAAACAATTAACTACTAGTTAAAACATCAATTTAGCATACAGCCAATTACTCATTCAGATGCTGCCAGGCATCCATAATTAGAACATAAGTCCAAGCATTGTTGGAAAGTAAATCAATACAGAAGTTCAAAAGAAAAACACCAACAAATCTTTGTAAAGTCTCCAAAAACCCCTGTAGTGTTTATCGAAGTGCGATTCAGCTAATAGAAGGCAATCAAGATACATCAAACGCGAACAATCAACTACTAGTTAGAACATAAGTTCTAGCATTGTTGGAAAGTAAACCAATGTAGAAATTTAAAAGGAAACCACCAACAAATTTTGGTAAATTCTTTAGCCCGAAACCCCTAAATTGTTCGTCGAAGTGTGATTCAGCTAATAGAAGGCAATCGATATTCAAAAAAAACGAAGCCTGGAAATGTAACCTGAAGAGCAGAGACATTAGTAGGGAAGCCATAAATGCACAACACCATCTCCCAAGGTCTCTTCCTCTTAGTACGCCACGCACCACATCTAATCTCACCATTATGCTGCCTGATCCTACGCTTTGGATTCACTGTGAATCTGAAAATTCCATACAAACATTCATCCAATCAGTCCACTGCAGATTTAATTCATCATTTCCCACATTTCTTGTGTTTTCCCTCAATCAATTCATGCAAGAACCAACAGATTAACAAATTCAAAGAACCGAATCAAAGATCGCAAAGAAATGTCCAGCACTAGGAAGTAAAGAAACAAATCCGAGCATACATTGATCGTGAACAGGGGATTTCAAACCATAATTTTACAAAGAAGACAAATAGAATTTCAGATCTATGAACACAGAAGCAGAAAAGATTCGAACCCGATGTAGGTATGGCCTTTGTAACGAGGACAGGCAGAGGTCAAGAGATAACATGAAAAGAAGCCGTTGGATTCATTTCCCCTTTCTTCATCTTCTTCATCGTCTTCTTCCTTTTCCTCTGCAACAGCCGCCGCCGCTTTAGAGATCGCCGGTTTATCTCTCCTCTTTCTCATCTCTCTCTCTCTCTAGAAAACGAAAATTTTCTCAAAATTTCAATTCGACCGTTGGCTAGCACTCGATAGGGTTTATAAATGGCTTCGGAATTCGAAACCGGTTCATTTCAGAAATCGGGTCGGGTCGTGAATTTGAAAACATTTTGCCCTAATTCTTACTAGAAATACATTTAATGATTATCGAAATTCGCACCCTCGATTTCACCGGATGCCTTTCACCAACTTTGGGTTGCCCTAATTTTTTTTTTTTTAACTTGAGAAATCGAAGTTTCTCTACATTATCAAGCTGTTCTTAAATCGACATCGTAGCACGAAAGATGTTTATAAATTAATATCACGAGCCTCCAACAGCCCACTTTCCAGACAAAAGTCTTTGAACACCGTGCCAGCCTTTTGAAAACTTTGCCCTAAATTCAATTTTAAATTTATGAAAAGAATCTTTTCTTTATCTTTTTCTTTTGTTCTAATCTTGAGTCGGAGACGAAATTAGATGCCGGTGGGGTTTCGATCCGGTGATCGCCGACAGCTGATCAGCTTTCCGGCGAAGGGATGAACGGATGAAACATTCAAAGATTGGCCTACAGTCTTAATTTCAAATATAATAATATAATTTTAATCTTCATCTTCCACGCGAAATCGGAAGCTTAACAAATTCGATGGCAAAATTAAAAGAGGAAACACAAAAATCCCAATCAAAATCAGAAGCGTTTGCAATGGGGTCAATTTCATGAACATTGTAATATTTCTGTTACAGAGATGGAAGTCAACGACGAGAAATCGAAAGGAAACAGAGAGGGGTTTCCTAACAGAGAGATATTATTGATCGATTTACAACCGAAGAAGAAGAAGATGAACACAACAACAACGTCAAACCTGAACAATTACAAATCAACCCTAAACAAAAAACCCCAAGGCCCGACGCATCGTAATCATCATCAATCGGAACACTTCTTCTGAGACAAATGCCTCCACAAGTAGCGGCCGCTCGCCATGTCCACCACCGTCCAGAATCCCGATCGCAAAGCCGAAGAAACCTGTTCAAGAAAACCACAATCAAACAAACAAGGAAGGCAAAGAAAGATTTCGGATCAGAGAAAGAATTGTTGCAAGAACCTTGGAGGAATTGGAATCGGAAGAGAGATCGGCGGTTGAGATATTGTCGGAATTGTCGTCGGATTCGAAATCTTGAGGTTGAGATTTGAGGTTGCGGAGAACGAAGAAGCCGGCGAGAGTCGCTGAGAGAAATATGAGAATAAATCTCAGCGGACACATTTTTTTGTTGTTGCTTCTTCTGGATCTGAATGAGAGAAATTTTGTGAAGAGAGATGATTAGGGTAAATCAAGGGACTGAAGTGGTGGAATTTTGTCAACGGAGGATTTGGACGCCATGGAAGCAAGCTTTGCTTAGCTTTTCCACCAGCCTTAACCTAACCACTCATTTCTTTTTCTATTATTTCTTATGACTAAAATCGCATTATATTTTGATTAATTATCAGATAAGGTTAGACATTTGGTTAGTGGTAACCCACAACCATAACTTTTTTATACAAAAAAGAAAAAAAGAAAAATCAATAGGATATAATGGTGGCTGGCTGCTATTATATTTTCTTATGGAATAAAAACTAATGGGGTCTTTTTGTTTGTCAGTTTTGATGAGAATTTATATGAGCCACTGCTTCAAAAAAAAATTATCAAATTGTCAGTATTTAAAACAATTCATTATTTTTAGTTACTTAAAATAACTATTTATTTTTAATCATTATTTTTTAAGTATGCAAAATAATTTTTTTCATTTCAAATTCATCATCCAAACATGTCTCTAATCCCTCTAGAAAAACAATCATATCCAAATCCTCCATAAAATCTGAATCCAAAACTTTAATTTTTTAACTCCTCAAACCAACTCTTCATCCAAATACTTTCATAATATCGTGAAAGAAAAGAAAAGTTCAACTAAAAGACGTAGAGCAATCATGTATTGATTCAATAAAGATTATTAGTTTAAATCTCTTAAATTTAAAAATGATTATAACGACTTTTATTTTATTATTCTCATATTCACTAATTTATATTTTATAATTATTATTTACATTTCAAACATCAATAATCATTATTTCATAACACATTAATCTCAAACATGTATAATTATTTTTATTCTTTCATATATTTTCATCATCTTCCATCATTTATATACTCTCACATATTTTCATCATCTTCCATCATTTATATTCTCTTTTATCCCCAAACTTTTTTTAAGAAAAGAAACGGAGAACAAGCTTTATTAAAAGTTCATAAACTTAATTAAGCTGAAGTGAAACCCACTCCATTTTAACTAAAGAATCGCCAAAATGAGTAAAATTCAATACGTTACGCGTTCAAAATCCCACTTGAATTCAGAAAAAATAAAAAATAAAAAATAATAAAATAATAATAATAAAGTCCAAGGCATGGGTGGATTGCGTCCCATGGAGTTGAAAAAGTCCAAAATGGTGCACCAACTCTAACTCAACTGTCAATGTCATCATCCAGTTATGAGCATAAATCAAGGGCAATGCATGCGGAGAAAGAAACCAAAAACATAATTAAATATTAACTACATCATATTTATTGGAATTTACTTCAAGAATAAAGGGTTAATTTCAAAACAAGAATAAAGGGAAAACATGAAAATTAAAAAATTCCATGTTAAATCATTAAGTCACAGAATTTAATGAAGGGCCAAGTATTGTAAAACCAATCAATAATATCGGCAAAAAGGAAAGACTATTTGGAAAAGTTTGGGGATTGAGAAAAACACCGCCAGCCAGTTTGACCCTTATGGGCACAAGTGCCGGATTTGATCCAGAAGCCTGTTGAATATTCTCCCTCACAACTTTGAATAGTAAACCAAAAAACACAATGGCAAATTGAATCTGCCTTCCTCAGTGGCTGCACTTGCTTGAGGCTTGACGTCGACCTCGAGGCGGGGACATCACTGTATTTCAAGGTTCATTGCCAAACTTCAGCTGATGTGAAGAAGATTCATGAAAAGCACAAAACAGCTTTGATAATACTTGGCAGTAACGATCTTTTTCGAGAATAAGGCACCTCACCTAGACTTTAGCAAACCGAGCAATTTTAGCCAGAACAGTTCTTAAACTTCGGATACCAGCTCCTGATTTTGAGCTTACCATCATCTGGAATGATAAACCACATGTTCAGATCTATAAGACTTCTCATTATATTTGGGCAAATTTAGCGGAAAATTAAGTAAATAAACAGTTTTCTTCATACCAGAGGTTGAACAATGGACTTGTTTTCCTTGAAGCTCTGTAAAAAAAAAATGTCACGGCTAAGAGTTGTCAATCTCAAAGGAACAAACAAACACAAAAATGTTGGTTTTTGAACAGATATTATAGTCATTTAGGGAGTAGAACCTCTTTGATTTGCGCTACTCTACGTGCTACATCCATTGGGAACACCATATCAGTCTTTGTCAATACAATTTGGTATTTAGTTTGAGATCTATCACAGTGAATTCATAAGCTTCAATACACCATACTTCCAGATCCAACCAAAAAGTATTCATATAACAAAATGTTTAGTGCATGTAATAAAAACATCCTACCAATCAGAAAGTAGAGAAGTAATTTGCATTCACTGTAAGTTTGGTACCTTTCCATCAAATTAATGAGCTCTTGATCTCTTGGCTTCAACCCCCATTTCGTATCAACAAGTAAGCATACCCGTTTAAGACCAACTCTGGTGGAGACGTACTCTTTTACCTATGATTTATAAATAATCGTACAATTAGTTGGCCTGACCATACACATCATCAGTCACATGAAATAAACCCACCTAGGCAGCAACGTGCCCATAATATTTTCTTTTATGTATTCATGACTGTTCGGGCTAACTAATGCGTACCTCGACTATTTATCACGGAACATACCACTTAACCCTACAATATTTAGATGTCAAGGAATCCGTAGGTAGATGACCATCATGGATTGATCTAAACAAGCACATAATAATTAAACAATACATCTAAACGCTTCCATGTATTTTTTTTGTAATATTAGTAGTTTAAACTCCAATAGATAAGAAACGACTGCAAGATTGCCACAATACAGTTTATGTTAAAGGAAGTTTACAATAACATCTTAAGTTTCACAAGCTAAATTGGTATTATAAGCAACGTAGTTTTTGGGGCAGATAAACTAAGAAATGAAATTCTTACCAACTCCTCCCAAGCATCCTTAACTTCCTCTTTTGCATAAGCAAAGCCATATCCAGGCAAGTCAACCAAAGATAGCTTTGATCCCAAATCGAAAAAGTTTATTGTCTGTACATGAACAAGTACAGTGCAGGGTTAATATACAAATACATCACAATTTGTAGTTAGAATTGTAGACGTCATCACCTGAGTAAGACCAGGTTTGTCGGATGTCCGTGCAACACCCCATTGTCTTGTAAGGGCGTTAAGCAATGACGACTTCCCGACATTTGATCTTCCTAGCATGAGAGAAAATCAAAGGCAATTTCAAACAGTCTTACCTGAAACTCATATCCAAACCAAATATTCCATAAAATTGTAGCAACACGTGTGTGCAATTTTTTGTGGCGCCTTTGGAGGATAAAATTTTTAGAGGTGTGGAAATGGTTAGTTTTGATGTATGGAGTCTTTGGGTCTCGTTTCTAATCATTTTTGTAATAATTCTCTAAGTCTAGGCTCTCTTTCTTTTCTTGTGCGTCTATGCAGAAGGAGTACAACCGTCATTTTTGAAGACCTGGATCTAAATTCAAATGCTATTTGCACTGGTTTTTATAACTTCCTAAGGAATACAACCTTCATTTTTCAAGACCTGGATCTAAGTTCAGACACTATTTGCACTGGTTTTTATAACATCCTCCCTGTTAATTCATTTCATAATCACCCCAAAGTTTCAAAGATAACCTAACAACGCTTAGAAATATTAGTTAATTCATAACAACTGTACACTAGTTAAAGAGAAAATTATACAAATAATAACAAATATGTCAAGTAGAATTGCAAAGAGTTCCGAGAACTACTAGTTAAAGTACCTAGAGTTTGATAAAACTAAACATCTACTCTTTATCCAAAAAAAAGGATAAAACTAAGCATGTACAAAACTTCAAATAGCTACCAGCAAATGCAATCTCTGGCATATCAGGAGGCGGAAAAGATGATGAAACTTTTGCAGAAGCAAAGAAGGTCAACTTATTCCTGAATATCTGCGCATTACAATTAGTTCCCACTAGGAATATGATGCAATTGGGAAAAAAAAGTAACCTTTATGTTGCATTAATATTGTAAACGTACATTTTCTTCAATTCTTTCTCTCTCCGCACTGTTAGATAAGGGGATATTATCTAATGGGGCAGAGAGTTCAGTGTTGTAGCCTGCTCTTTTAATTTCAATCATTCGCCTGCGGCCTATTAGCTGTTAACAACACAATAATAATCAGAAACGGAACACACGAAATGAAATTGAAAAAACAGATTTAACAACACTATGCAAATTACATTATCTTCTACGAACGAAAGGATAGATTTACTAGGCTGTATTGCACGGAATTGAGCATTCTTTGACATCTCATCTTTTTTCTCTGAACTTACTTTCTCCTGCCTGGCATTTTCTGGAAATAAAGGAAGAGTCATTCAAGGAAAAGAAAAGAATAATAGTATAGGATACAGGATATTATTAATCTAAGCCTGTTGAAAAATAAAGTAGTTCAATTACATCCTAGAAAATCAATCAGCTAGGATTGCAAATAGAGCAATAGATATGAACCCACCATCAGTTATAATCCTATCATCCAGCCGCTTGTTCGAGAGATCATTCGGATCTATACGAATTACTAGCTTACTCCTCATTGGGCGATCAACATCTGTATTTCTTTTCTTGTAAACTCTTTTCTTGGCAGGATCAAAAGAAGCTACACCCGATGATTTTTTATCAGTAGAACCAAATGTCTTGCTCGAATCCTTGCTGTTTCTGGAATATATCTTCCTTACAAATTCCCCATTTTGGTGGTTCTCCCCCTTAATTTTTCTTCTCTCAAATGACACATCCGAACTTCTAACACCATCTTCTTGCTTCTTAATAGAGAATTTTCCTTGTGAACTAGAATGTCTAAACCTCTTAATAGATAATTCTACATTCTGGTCTTTCTCCCCCCTAACTTTCCTTCTTTCAAATGACCCATTTGAACTTCTAACACCATCTTCTTCCTTGTTAATAGAGAATTTGCCATGTGAATTAGAATGCCTTACCCTCCTAGAAATCAAACCTGAAGAAGTAGATGCATCACTGCTCTTTCTAGAAACGGTTATGGTTCTGTGAATCATCGACCCGTCGGATTTCGTATCGCGATCTTGGCCCCCGTAAACTCTCTGTTTCCTACAATTAAGAGTTGCAGATCTCAGTTTTCCATCCCGATCAGTGTTTTCGACACCCTTTGATCCTGTAATCGTGCCATTATGACTCGAGCTCCTATCGAAATTCTTCCTTCCGCTTTTGAAACTCTTGGATTTTGCAGCCGCAAGCTTGAGTTTGTTCTTGAGCCTAAGCCCCCCCGAGCTGGGCTCTTCCGACATCGTGCAGCCACTGCCTGTAAAACCTGAACAGAAATTGGAAAACAAGTTCTTTTCTATGATACGGAAAATTGGGGTTCTTCGATAAACCCTAAACCCTTTGCAGCGATGAGATATAACAGAAGAAAATCAATTGGATGAAGACGCTAAAATAAACCTAAATAGGGTGTTTGGATAGATGTTTTTTTCTTTTTTTTAGTATCAGGTTTGGATGTAGTTCGTAGATGATTATTACGGTAGGAATATTAATAAGGATATATGAGATGCAAGAGGCAATAGGCCAAATTGAAAAAGTATTTATAATACTAAGCAAAAAATATATATATATTTAACAATCATAGTCACGATATAATTAATACTCATCATACGGTATTATTAAGATATAATATTGTATTAATACACAATATTTTATTAATAACATATAATATTGTACTAATAATACATAATACTGTATTAATAATACAAAATATTGTATTAATACCCTAAATTATATTGTATAACGAATATTAATCCTACCGTATTTTGACTATGGATACAAATATTTTCAAAATTTGTCTAGATCTGCAATTATTTTGTGAAATTGGACTATATCCACCGCAATTCCCCTAATTTGTAATAAAAATTATGTTATTTTATTTGTTTATTATTTTAAATTTTAAATATATTTATGCTTCAAACTTTCTTTTGCTAATATGATTTTTTTTTTTTTAACTCGAGTATTTTTATTTTTTCGTTATAATACATTTTCTTATGATATGAATTTTATTGAGTGGTAATTACTCAAATTGAAAGTTTAGGAGGTTAAATTGATCATATTTTAAAAGTGGTTTGTGCACTTTTCTGTTCTTTTTTTCATTTTTATTCAACAACAAGTTAGGGTTGGGGTTTTGAACCCGCAACCTCATACAAGATTTTTTATGGGTAAATGAATTACCACTAATTAAGATAATCAACACCTCACTAACTCATTTATCATATTGTCATATTAGTTCAATCTTTATTAATTATAATGAAATATTTTGTAAAAGTCCATATTTATATGGGGTAAAATACAATTTAGAATTTATTTTGTTTTGGTACGTATATTTTTAAGTGTTAAATTTGTAGTCTATATACTTTAACACAACTTAAATTTGGTTTTTTTGAGCAGACTAATTTGGTTTTTACGATAAACTTAAATTTATTTTAAATTAAAAATGATTCTTCAATAATAATAATAATGGTAATAAAAGAAACAAAAATAAGAAAATATTTATAAAATTTATTGATCAAAATAATTTGTTTTTAAAGCAAAAAAGCTATGCTAAATTAAAAGTATAAGAAATAAAATAATATTTAAAAGTAAATAAGAGCGAAATTGTCGACAAGAATAAGAGTTAAATGTCATTAATGTATTCTGATGATCAGAGGTTATGAATTCGAATTTTCTTATCCGTAATCAAACTTAAAAAAAGAGTAAAAGCAGTGAGATTGGGGACATAAGCATGTGAGAAAATTCATATAGTTCTTAGTCACGCTAGTTGGTCGATGGATACGCATGCAATGCAATATCCGATGATCAGGGCATGTAAAGCTCGTCCCCACATTTGCACCTCCAAACTTCTGGGTAGTAGTCTGCTCCATTCACCTGAGTTCCGAGCGGCACCGCCACGTAAACCGCCGTGCATGGCCTGCACTTCCCGCACATTGACGAACACCGGGGTGGCGACGACCCAAGCCTACTTAGTTCTCTTCTTGCCATCCTCAACTCTTGATCTTCGTGATCTCCTACCACCAATGCCGTAATGGGCGCTGCCTTTCTTCCGATGCTGGACCGCTGTGTGAAATGATTTTGTAAAAGGGAATGTTGAAAATTTAATGTAAATAGCAAATTCTAACGTTTTCTATTTTAATTATTATAGTATTTTTTTAAAAAAATATTTTATACATATGGAATATTTAATTTGATTGGAGTCTTTTAATTTCAAATTTCATTCAATTAAAGTTTATCAGTTTGAAGCCTATTAACTTAATGGTTAGCGAATTAACAATTTGATATATTTCGTTTTTAATCAATTTCCAAGATCAAACCGGTGATGGTAGAATTGAAATAGATTATTATCAAATAAAATAATTAATACGCTACCAACTCATTCGATATAATTTGAAAAGGAAAAAAAATCTCAATTTTTTTTTGTACCCAATTCCCAAAAAAGTTATTTCAAAACGAAAAAAAGAAAAAAAAAATCATATTTTAATTCTCTGAGGTTTTCTTGACCATTAGACCACTACTTTTGAGTTGTTACAATTTGATTTTAAGATGAAATTTAAATATATGGTCTAATTGAAGGTGCAATATTTGGAAGTAAGTTAATAAATTTACCTGGAGATTTGTATGGGCAGCTTTAGCAGATGACCAGCAGCATGATAACAATATCAAGAAAAAGAAGAAGAAAAAGGGTTTTATATCCATCAACAGAAGAGAAGGAAAATCAAATTTACTTCAGAAGGGTATAAATGAATAGTCTTTGATTCATATATATATATATATATAGGATTCGAGAAATGTGCATGCAATAATAATCAATGTGATATAAAGAGAGAAACTAATTTAATTTAAGGAGGAGAATCTGACAAAAATTTGTTTGTGGTAATTACTGCTTACAGGATTGCCATGCTCTTACATTTAGTTGAATATCAAGAAAGAAAGAAAAAAAAAATCTATCACATTAAATATTACACTTATAGTTTTACTTGCACAAGTTCTCACAATTTTGAGGTCACTTCATTTAACAAGTTGCCTAAAGAAAAACTAATTTAACAAATTCTGATCTTATTGGCTACTCTCAATATATAGTATAATTTTGAGGTCACTCAATGTGCCCAATCATCCCTAATGAAAAACTAATTTTGTTTTAGATTTAAGTATATTAATGTTAAATTTAAAATAAAGCTTGAGAACTTTAAACTTTGTCATTTAATTTCAAACTAACTTTAAATTTTTCATTTGATTAGAACAAAGAAGTTTAACAATATATTAAAAATTATATGGTAACACTCCGATTTTTTAGAATGCTCTCTAAAGGGGAGTTAACCATATTCTAGTAAAATTTATTTAAGAAAAATATTCCAAGTGTCGGATAGTCCAAACAACAACAAAAATAATGTAAGCATAAGTTGGAATCTCGAGTTTAAACGATAAGTGCAAAAACCTTAAAAAAAACAACTAGCGTAGAGTTCTAATTAAAAACACATGAAATAATCAGAATGCAGGGAAGGACAACAAACGATATATACCCATGATCACTACAACCTTCGATTTACCCCCACACATTGCGATATCCAATATATGGAGAAATAGTAAAGGGTGAGTATAAATATCCAAGTAAGTAGCCCTTAAATAGAGTTAGCATACAAGTAGTTGAATAAAGTCGGATTGAAGAGACAACCTTATGACTTCAAGGGAATTGTCATTCATGGACCTAAGCCCTAGACAGATCATCAGATCTTTGGGTACAAGCCATGATACGTAATATTATAGGATAGGGGTGAAGACCTCAATCTCCAGTGTACACCTCATATATGTCGTAACACTCCATAGTAATCTAGGTAGAGGTGAAGACCTCGCTGACGTACATCACATATTATTTTCTCTTTCGTAAGAATATTTAGAGTTTTCATGTCAAGCTCTTCATAGATGCCCTAACATATATATGACCAAATTTATAATTACAAAACTTTATTTGGAAAAGTATGATTAATAATGAAACCTGCAAGCTCATGATTGTTAGGTAGTACAAAATGTTACTGAAATTCTATTTCTTTTAGCATAAATATATTTATAAAAGAAGGTAATTTTTCCATAAGAAAAATGAACCAAAGAAAAATTTAGTATAGTGACCCATTTTAAAATTAGTTGAAAATACACGAATTAAAATTAAACATGGAAAACCTTCAATCAACAATTAAGATGTTGATGATGGAAGATTGTTGACCTCTTGTCTTAAAACAGAGGCAGCAATATCTTTCTATTTGATTAGAATTTCTTTGTTCAATGGTTCGTCTTTGTTTCATGGGAGAGATTTTGTAAGTTTTTATTTTTGAGTAAACCTTGGCAATCTTTAAAAAGTACCTAATAGATACTTTTTTATTAGTGATATGTCACATATGTATGCAAGTGTATAAAAATATATAAAATAAATGATATTTGACTAATGAAAAAGAAATGATATAATGATGAAATGTGATACATTATTGTCTTTAACAAATGATAATAAGCGTATACTAGGTACTTCCTAGTAAATACCTAATATTGTTTTGGAAAAATTGCATAAACCACTCTTAAATTATGATGCTTATAACAATTACACCTATAAATTATTGATTTGATCAATTACCTACTTTAAAGTTTGATAAGGGTTGCAATCTAGATATAATTGTCATATCTGAAATAAGTTTCTTCATCTCCTTCCAACTTTCATGATCTTCCTTATTCTTTCTTCCTCTAAAATGAAAATCAATAAACAGAAAATATGTGACTCTAACCAACACCTCATCTACTCTCATTGTTTTTCCTTGATTGACAAGTTCTTTTGATTATTGAAATCTCCTTCAAAAAAATTAGAACACTTCACAAACTTTTGAACGCTTTTGATATAATTGATTAAATAAGTAATTTTAGGGTGTAATTATTACAAACAATATGGTTTTTTTTTTTTTTTTTTTTTTTTTTTTTGTTGCTAAATGGAGACCCCAAGAAAAAAAAAAAAAATCAAAACTTTCCAAACTGTCTTTTCACCGAACCAAAACGAGGTGCCCGGGACTGTTTATATTTTTTAAACCCAAATGGCCACAAAATTTGAAGCTTTGTAGTCTGCCTAAGATTTGAACTTTGAAATTTGAAACCCTTGGCCGCCATCGCTTTCAAACGGCCTCATCTTTTCATTTTCCCCTCTGTGTAAGATTTTCATTTTTTTTTTCTTGCTCTTCTTTATGCATTTCTTGTCTGTAACAAGTTCTAATTCCAGTGTCTCTATGGTTGCATTTATTTAAATACCCGCCTTTTTTCTTGCTGTATATTGGTTCAAATCTGGTTTGAAACTTGCACATCACTTCCATTTTACTAATTGGGTTTCATAAAAAACAACTGGAATAAGTCTATATGATTGCTGAAGTTGTACACATTGAGTGAATCATGGGTTATTACCATAGCTATGATTTCAATGACACTAATGCCAAGCTCAAGCTAAATGATGAAGATAGCAGCCATTTGACTCTTAACATGGAAGCCAATGGTTCAGGGGGGGTCTGTTTTCAGTCTGTTGGGTTTACTAATACTTGCAGAAACTGCAGTATTGATGAGATATCGAAGCTTTTCGACTCAATTGCTGCTTTGAAATTTGCCTATTTGCAGTTTCAGAAAGCTCATGTACCTTATGACCCAAAGAAGATTATTGTTGCTGATGAACTTATCATGACTCAGCTTGAAGCCCTCTGCAAGGCCAAACGTGCATTTAAACAGAACTGTTTCAATGCTGTAGAGTGTAAAAGCCTACACCATGATGTTCTGAAGGAGAAAGTTGAGTATAAAGAGTGGCTGTTGGGGGAATTAAAATCTAAGTTGGAAGCTCAAAACTTTGAAGCTCTTTGCTTGAGACACCAGCTTCAAGATTTGGATTCGAGGAATAAAATGTTGGGTGAGAAAAGTATGGAAAGGGAATTGGGTTGGAAGGAAGCAAATACTTCATTCATTAATGCTTTTGAAGAAGCATTTAGTGCCACATACAAGTCCATTCATGATTTTGCAAAGCCCTTAATAGCCTTGATGAAAGCTTCAGGCTGGGATCTTGATGTAGCAGCAAATTCTATTGCAGAAGCAGTTGTTTACTCCAAAAGATCAGACAAGAAGTATGCATTTGAAGCCTACATAGCCAGAAGAATGTTCCTTCAAATGTCATATGAGCCGTGTGATTTAGAAGACGTCGAGAAGTTTGATGATCCATTAGACTTCTTGCTAATGAATCCGAATTCTGAATTCGCCAAGTTTTGTCGTAGCAAATACCTTCTAGTGGTTCATCCTGTTATGGAAGCTTCGTTTTTTGGAAATCTGGATCATAGGACACTCGTGCAGTGTGGCAAGCATCCAAGAACTCTTTTCTATCAAATATTTGCTAAACTGGCAAAATGTGTTTGGATTTTACAAGGTATTGCAAATTCAACTAATCCCAAGGCTGAACCTTTTATGGTTAGAAGAGAGAGCAAATTCTCAGACACCTTCATGGAATCTGTCAAAGGGGATGGGGATGTGTTAGAAGGAAGATGCAGTGACACTGTTGGGTTTATGGTCATGCCTGGATTTCGACTGGGGAAGGCATTGATAAAATCTCGGGTTTATCTTTGAAAAGCAAACTACTGAATTGATGTTTCCATTACGTCGGCTAACTGGTAACTTAATACTATGAATGGATTTTTTTTTTGTAATCGGGAAATCAAGCTTCGCTCCACTATATTCGGGGGTATCCGCGCTCGTCCCAAGGTCCGGACCCAGGAGACATCAAAGGGTTTTACAATTAAGTTTACTCGTGGAGCTTGAACTTGGGAGCTCGAAAGAAACATGCCTTTGAAAGGCTTAAGTCTCAACCAACGAGTCTGCCCTTTGGGGGGACAGCAGTATCAAGTATGAATGAAATTATGCTCAAGTATAACCAAGATTATGGACCTATCCCTCTGAAGTAATTGTACATTAGAATTGTGATATTGAGGATTTTTTTTTAGCTGGCTTTGGAAGACACATCAAAGAATCACTCTCTTATTCCCACGATTCAGATGCTTTGACCCAAGACAAGCAAAAATTGGATGAACATTCCTTGATAGAGATTGAAGTTTAGGAAGAAATAGAAGGAGAGGACTCAAGACTCTTAAGATGCCTTACTTCTGCAATGCACACTATCTTAAGGCATGTGTATAATAATGCCTAACAACAAGGGCCAATAATACCACACTAAAGTTAGAAAGAAGCCTGTCCCTACAGAAGGCCCAAACTTTGGTGAAGAGAAAGCCTAAAGGAATGAAGAAACTTCAAAATCTTTGCACAACTTTTCTATACAACTCCAAGTCTATATCTTTCAGGAGGTTGGGCTCTTTCTCACAAAAAAATGAGATCTACTTATTAACATTGATGGGCTTTGGAGAGGCACATTCTTTTCTTTGGTGTTCCTTGCCAAAACCCTAGTGATTGTTTACTGTTGAAGCTGATCCTTGAGTAATTCTCTGCCAACAAAGAATTGTTTGTTGTTTTCTGTTTCTCAGTTTTGTAAAATCTTTTTATGGGTTCTCCTTTGGTTTTTGAATCTTTCTTGTATTGCCCTCTTAGATTGTCTTTCTCATTGTTCTTCTCTTTGTACTAGCCCTAACCTCCTTGTGTTTGTTATCGGTTTGTATCGTTTTGATAGGCTCATTGTATATTTTCATTTAATGAACGAAATAGTTTATTTCTTATTAAAAAAAAATTGTGATATAACAATGACTAGGAGACTAAAAATATGTGATCAACTGTTTGTTTTACTGTCATCAAAGCCTTTAGTTTCAACTTCAAGGGTGGACGTGTCTTGGTTGATAGTTAAAAGATTGTAGGTCATACTTAGGGTCATCAAGTTAATACTCATTCAACCATCCTAAAATAATCTAGTGATCGACCTTAGGAAACTAAAAGGTGATGGATTCAATCCTACAACATTTAGATGTCAAAGAAACTATTTTTTTTACCAATTCAATATCTAGATTTTTTTATTTTGAGTACATATTGGGAGAAGGAGGGACAAATACCGATTCTCGGGATCGAATCTGTGACGCTGGTGTTGAACTGGTTTACAACCAAACAATGAAACCATTGCGCCACTGACCCATTCGGTCCAATTCAATATCTAGTTGAGAATGAATAAACATTTGCTTCCAAAAAAGAAAATTAATGAATATTTATGATTAAAAGTTAACTATCGTTTTAAGAATGATTAAAAATTAACTATTTAATCCTTTATTAAAAAAAGATTGAATTGAGATTTAAAAAAAAAATTAAGTAAAAAATAATTCCCCACAAATTATCCACGGGAAATTCTCCCCTTCATCCTTACCAAATTTAATGGTGAATTTTACAAGTTCATCCGGTTAACCCAATGAAATCTAGGCAACTTTGGAGTACTTTCTAAGTCTATTCATTTAGAAAGTGAAGATCTAATTATGGTTATTTGGTCAAATGTCATCAATGGTTCATTAGACTAAATTATCACAAATGCCCCTAAACTATCACATTTGTATCAAACTTACCTCTGAACTTTGAAAAGTGTCAAAATTACCTTTGAACTTTACAAAACATTTCAAAAATACCTTTACCGTTAGTTTTGGATAGAAACCGTTAAAGTTTTGTTTCAAAAATACTTCTAAACTTTAAAAGTTTAAAAAATACCCTCGTCTTAAAAAAAATAGAAAATTTAAATAATTTAACTTCCAAAATATTTGAATTTAATGTGTCAAATTTTGGCTAAGATGAACAAGAAATTCTCGTGGACTCATAAAAGCTTTCAAATTGAGATTTGTACTTGTTTATTATTACATCTTGATGGAAACACTAGACTAACAATTCAATTAATTGCACAATCAATATTGATATAAAAGTAAACCATAAGTTAAAAATACATAGATAAATTTTTTTGTACAATTAAATATGTAGCGTTATGGGTGTAACATGGTCCGAGTTGGGTTAAAGAAATTTTTTGGACCAACCACACTTTTCGTGTGCGTCAATCCTTGAACTCGTCCAACCCTATGTATTAGAGAAACCTAACTCAACCATATATTTTCAAGTTGTGTTGGGCTCTCGGTTGTGTTAATCTCATATTTCCTATATAAAAAAACTTAGTTCACACCCCATAAATATGTAAACAAATAAAAAAAGGTGTGTGTGAATTAATTAATAAGAAGAGTTCATATGAGATATTGATAAGGAAAATATACTAATAATATATTGTAATCTAGACTCAGTATAATATCATGCATTTTTTTTTTACTTTTTAAATATTTATGGGTATGGACTGACTTTTTTCTTTAAAAAAAAATTAATTTAGGAATGCGATTAATACAACCCGAGAATCCAACCCAACCCACAAATATATGGTTGGGTTGGATTGCTCTAATGCATAGGGTTGGACGGGGTGACCAACCCAAGAAGTGTGGTTGGTCCAAAAAATCCCTCTAACCCAACTCGGATCATGTACACCTCTAACCGCTACATATTTAATTGTAAAATAATTTTTTTATCAATGTATTTTTTACTTATGGGTTACTTTTATATCAATATTGATTGTTTAATTAATTGATTTTTTTTTTTGAAATCTAATTAATTGAATTGTTAATCTCAGGTTGAAATTAATTTTTTAATATATTTTTTTTATGATTGTTGTTTATCATTTTACCTTTGTTTTTAGATAAAACTATTAAAAAAATCATTGAATGTTAGCTAAAACTAACTGGTATTTTCTAATTGGTTGTATTGTTTGTTGTAACCTACTTTGAATTTTCAAATTTAATGTTATAATCACAATCGATAAAAGAAACTCTGAAGTTTAAATAAATTATAAGGTTATAAATAAATTTTAAATTCTAGTGCTTACATCAAGATCTAATAATAAACAAGTACAAATCTCAATTTGAAAGTTTTTATGAGTCATCGAGAATTTCTTGTTCATCTTGGCCAAAGTTTGACACATTAAATTCAAATATTTTGGAAGTTAAATTATTTAATTAATTTTTTTTTTAAGCTTTTTAAAGTTTAAGAGTATTTTTTAAATAAAACTTTAACGATTTCCATCTAAAACTAACAGTAAGGGTATTTTTAAAATATTTTGTAAAGTTGAAGGGTAGTTTTAAAACTTTTCAAAGTTAAAGAGTAAGTTTGACACAAATATAACAGTTTAGGAGCATTTGTGATAATTTAGCTTAATTCGTTATTAAGGATTACGGTTGTTACCCAAAAAAAAAGAAAAAGAAAAATCAGAAAACAAAAAGGATTAAGGATTACGTCGTAATAAGAGAACCGTCACCCAAAGCCTATGCCCATGCCTAAATGCCCCCATAAAGACTAAGGGTGTAGGTTGTTTTTTAATCCTAATCACACTATCAAATCTGCTGTTGCAGGGAATGTAAAGTCACTTCAAACCCAATATAAACTGAAAAGTTTGATCAGTTTTTTAATTAACGTGGTACTGCAACTTAGATGCACATCAATTATTCTCACATTCTAACCTTACAACATTTAAACGTTAAGAAAGAAATAGAGACCATGTAATCACAGTTCATCACTTACAAATTTTAAGTTCATATTCATCTAAGACCAATACCAATGAGTCTTCAAGGGATGGCGCGATGGTCGAAAACTTGAGCTTTGAATGTATGTTCCTCTCAAGATCCCAATTTTCAAACTTACTCGTGACATTAAATTATAGATATCTCTCGTGTCTCCATTCTTTCGATGTCTCCTGATGCCTAAAAAAAAGACCAATACCAATGAGATTCATTCAATCTTTCTAATGAATTCTTATTAGTTCATATTATTCCAAGTGCACAACCTCTCTCTTACACCATGTTCAACCTCTGTCCTCTTCTTCTTGGTACTCTAGTTTAGCTTTCTTTACTGTCTTTTCTGCTGTCATTGTTCTTTCCCAGAGTCGATCTCCAAGATTTCCATCATGAAAAGCACAAAGATAGATTTTGGTGATTTGTCATTTCCTGGTGACAATCCTGGCCAAGAGAAGTGCTTTGGAAACAAATTTCTTAAAAAGAAACTATGTATATTAAAGAAAAAAAACATTTTGCATTATTTCTAGCCATTACCCATTTAAATAAATATGAGCCGACGTTCACAAATTTCTAGCCACTATTTCTAGCATTCAACACATTTGTTCTTCAAAGCTTTGAAGTTGAAAACTGAAAAATCAATGCTTAAACCTGCTAGTCTCCTCACTCTCTATGCATGTTGTTGCAGAGTGAAGATGTTGGATTTTTGCATTAATGAAGCATTCGACCATGGTGTGCATCAGAAAAGAGTGAAGACAAAAAGGTGCTTCTTTATGAGATTTTCATAGGAGAAAAACTTCTCTACACATGAATGTATAGGAGAGCCTTATATTTTGTATATGTCGCACTACGATGACTCTGCAAATACGCCTCAAAACATGTCAGTTTTCACCTCAAGAAAATAGTTGTTCTGTTCCGTCAGTTGATAGAGATATATTATAACAGAAAGAAAGAAAGAAATAAAGAGAGAGAAGCCTAAATTTACAGTGAAAAACAAAGACAATAGTTCACATGACAGACAGTGGCCTTTGTTTGCTTGGAACTCACGAGCAATTCCCATCCCCATATTCTCAATAAAAAATTTATTTAGCCACTGCCCATCATTGAAACTCTAAACTGTCACTTTACACATGCATGAGCTATCAGTTATGTCTCTCTGTGTGTTGTATCCCTCATATTAAAAGCCTAAAGTAAAACAAACTTTAGAATAAAGGGGAAAGAGAAGTTATCTTGGGCTCAATCAGACTTGGTAGTCTACTTAGATTTTGCTTTCTTTTTTTCTTTTTTTTTTCATTTTAACAGCTTTTTCATGGAGGAGCAGTAGACTAGACTTCACAACTGAACTGATTCAATCTAAGTTTCACAAGGCAAAGGAAGCATATGAGGTAAGGAGAATGAGAATGATTATGGTAGAATCAGAATGAAAGATAATAGAGAAAATCTGTATTTAGAGTGAAGTAAATGATTATCAAACAATGTTACTTGTGTTCGAAGTGCAGAGAATGATAATGTGAAATCCATTATCTATGTTTTTTTTTAAAAAAGGAATAACTTAATTGAAAAAATGAAAGGGGGACAAAAAAACTCCAACCACCTAAAGGTGCTTACAAGAACAATTTTCAATTGGAAATAAATAAGTTAAACTATAAGAAGAGAGATGATGGTTATTTTTGCACCAAAAATATACTGTTATGATTACTAACTCTAGAAAATGATCAAAAGGTTGTGAAACATCTCTAAATATTCGACTATTTCTTTCACCCCAAATTAGCCATAAGAAAACAAAAGGATGGCCCACCAATATCATGAAGATCCATTACCTGTATTTAGGGGGTAGAGAATGATTATGAAGAACAAAATCGCAAGTATAGAAAGGATAAAAAGTGGTTAGGAGGAAAATGAAAAGTGAATATGGCAGGAATGATATTGCAAAAAAATGAATAGTGATTATGGACGGAACGAGTGTCGGTGGCTGCCCACCCAAACATGGATAAATGAATTATCCCTCATAATCATTCTCATTATCCTTGGCCCAAATACGCCATAGAGGATGTTTGGGAGAATGAGAATGAGAATGATTATGATTCTGGTAATGAAAATTAGGGGGAGAATAGAAAATTAAATGATTATAAGGAGAATGATTATTTGTGTTTGAGATGAGATTATGAGGAGAATGATTATTTGTGTTTGAATGATTATGAGAAAAATAAAATAATGAGAGTGAAAAATAGTAAAGTGATGTATAAAAGTTGTGGGAAAAATAAAAAGTAGTTAGAAGGAGAATGAAAAAAGTGATTATGAAAAATGCGATTATGGGGAGAATGATTTACAACGGCTCAAACATAGAGAATCATTCCCATTCTTGTTCTCCCCATTTGTTCTAGGTAGGGATGTCCATTTTCCCCGACCGGCCCCAGCCCCACGGGGACCCGCCCCGAACGGGGCGAGGAATCCCCGGTTAGGCGGGGAACGGGGAAAAAAATTCCCCATGGGCTAATCGGGGCCGGGGCCGGGGAATGTATTCCCCGTCCCCGATTCCCCGAACCCCGCCCCGTTTAATTTTTTT
>JBBMKA010000005.1:279250-290346 GCA_037833695.1 Sechiopsis laciniata
AACAATGTATACCAAGACCATATCATCCTTGAAAGATTTTTTTTAAAATTATTATTATTATTATTATTATTATTATTTATATCCGTGAGTGCCCGGGCTTGCTTACGCACACCTCAATTTTTCTCACGAGACATACTGCTTGACCCTACAACATTTGGATGTCAAGGAAATTCGTAGAAAATCATTTTCTAGGTACGTGATAGCCATAAATTGAACCTATCACCTTTTGAATTTCCAAAGTCCTATTGCTAACAAGAGCAATAGCTTAGCGGTATTAGTGTACACACAATGACCAAGTGGTCATGAGTTCGAATCCCCTCCCCCCCAATTGTTACAATCTCAAAAAAAAATTCCAAAGTCCAATTTGAGTTCCTTAAAAGAAAAAAAGTGAATATGTTTGTTGAAGGAAACAATGTTAATATCTGTTCACTTGGTGCAAAACTATTTCTTATCTAATACTAGAGCCTATCTGATCTTACTTCGTGAACAATAGGTCTTGTCTCGTACCAAAGCTTGCACAATTCTCTTCTGCACTTATGTTAATTTCATGAAATTACTTTAACCATTGAATCTTGAGGATCAAATTTCCTTATTTATTTTTAACCAAAAAATCCTACAGAATCAGAGAAGTTAGTGGAATTAAAACTATTTTTTTTAATAGGAAACAAAATTTTTTATTGATGAAATGAAAGAGCAAGTGTTTATTGAAACTGGAATTACAAGAAAACCCCAAAAAGAAGATGATATCAATGCCGATAAGATGGTGGTCAGCTATTCAAAACTTGATATTTTGGAACATTGGGGACAAAAGCATTGGTAAAATTATTCGTTTTAGCAGAAGAAATTGACTGCATTATTCTGTTTATTTGAAGAGCATTAAGGCTTGGGAATTACCTCTTGCTATCTGTCGTTGATTTTAACAGGGCTGCTATTGAATATGAGAAAAGGACACGCTCTGGTAATCTTGAGCAGAGTGAGGCCATGGAAAAGGGTACGGTTGCCATGTCTCAGGAAGTTGAGAAATTGCAGGCTGAGCTGGCCAATGCTGAGAAGAGAGCAAGGGCTGCGGCAGCTGTAACGAGTCCTTGTAAGCATGCTTTTCATCCCGGGTAGCTTATTATGTGTCCTCTTTTTGACGCTTACTCTCTTTACATTTCATTTTCATACAGTTCCGGGTTATGCTGCAACTTATGGCCATCCCGACATAAGATACAGCGGGAACTCATATCCCCCTGACCCTTATGGCATTTATCAGGTATTCCTCTGTCTGTATTAGTTACATGACCCAAACAATTCATACCAGGGCTGGGACTACCTTGAGTCTTCGTGAACACCCTTTATGGTCATTCGAATACGAAGTCCCGAGGGGCAGGGCAGCCTCATTTGTTGAGACTTGGGATCTTCAAGGTATGCTTCTTTGGAGATCTGAAGTTTGAAATCCACAAGTGAGCTTAATTATAAAACCTCTTAACGTCTTCCAAGTCCAGAACTTGATACATGGGCAAGTACCCCTGAATATGTAGTTGAGAGAAACTCCGATTCGTGAGTCATCAAATATAAATTCACTGGAACATGAAGTTTCACTATCAACTATAAAAACCATCTTATAAGTTATAATTTATCTATGTTTGTGTGTCAAATGGCTCAAAATTATTATGTTTGAAGATAAAATAAAAGTGCTTTTGCAAAAAGTCAGAAGTACCTTAATTATAGTATTCTTTGAAAGGGTACTTATAGAATTCTTTCATCCTTAGTGTTTGACTAGAAAGCACTGAAAGGTTCATTCAAGAGTATAGGGCTTGTCATCCAAAGAATTGGTTATTGAACACTTTATATTGAAGTAGTTATAAATAACTTATAATTAAAACAGAAAGCATTCCTAAACATACCTTTAAATGACCAAAGCTACGAACTAAGCAACAAGGCTGCCCCTTTTAATGGACGATAAAATAGTAATACAATTTTTCAGAGGTGACTATGAATGTGGTTTTATGGGGGAAACATGCCCTTAAGCAGGTGGGTTTTGGGTCCAACTTTTATGGGCAACTGTTTTTTAGTTTTTTTTTTTTAGTCCAATTATTAGGGAATTCAAACTTCTAGTTTTTTTTATGATAGACACGTGTATTTATATGTGAATGTAAAGATTTGACCTCCGACTTCGAGGAAGGGAAGTGATGTCTTTACTGTTGAGCTACGCTCGTGTTGTGTGTCTATAAGGTTTCGTTTTATATATTTGTGTCACCACATCAATTAGATTTATTATGAATGAGCAATCTCTTCTTGACTTCCATAATGTAGGATGCTGGTTTGTTTCAGGTTCAGGGAGGAGTTGGTGCCGAGCAATACGTACACGCCCCACCGACACACGGACCGCCTTACAACATCCAGCCTGCACTGCCGCATATGCAATGAGTTGTTTTGTGCTTGGTGTGGAAGAGGTCTCAATGTCTTCGATTCCATAACAGGAAAAAGGCATCGAAGCTCTGTTTTTCAAATCAGAAATTTTTTTTGATCCATGGTCGCCAGGGACGGGTGGCAGCGGCTTTTATGTACATTTAACTTATTGTGACCCCTGGTCAATATCATAGTTGAGCTAAATTTTGACATAGCTTTAATTCACTATTTTTTTTTTGAAAGATATTGGAAATATCTTATGCTAGGTCAAAGTAGAACACTATGATATTGAGCAACCAAGTTAGTATTTCATCCTCTTTTTTACATTTTCTTATTTCTCAATTATGAAACGAAACATGAAGCCAAAAAAATTAACATCCCTCTTTTTGTTAATATTGTATTTATAATAAATTTTTAGTTCATTTTCAGCATTTTAAAGCAATGTGATAAATGGTATAGATGTTAATTTATCATTTTTGTTTTATGGTTTTGAATTCGAAACTAAATAGTTGCGATACAATTGAACTCCGATCACTACTGTGGGCTATAACAAAATTTTAATTTAGAAAGTTTTTTATAATTTTTTCAAATAAGAACCTTTTGAAATGAAGACATCTTTTTAATCTCAATGCCATCATTTGAATATTTTTTAAACAAAACAACAAAATTTATAATTCCTACTATTAACAAGTTTAACTTTAAAAATAAATGATTAACAAATACAATGCAAAAAATAAATAATTAATTAACTAAAAAATAGATTTATTTTAAAAATTAACTGAGAATTTAATTGCCAACAATTTCAACTGACATAAGTCTAATTTATTTAGGATAAAAAAGTCGTGAGTTCAAATCTTCAATTTCAATCTTTATACTAAAAACTAAGAATTCAATAGTAGCCTACCAAACAAAACAATCTTAGTTTGATATAGTGAAAAAGTTACACCGATAACCTATTACAAATGTCAATTCCAACATACAAGCGAGAGAGAAACCTCAATACTGAGATATAAACAAGTGTTGTCGTATGCTAGTATGTCCTTTCATGAAGGAAGAAACAATGATGATCTGCTGCCATCCGAGGATAGGAAAACATGTGCATATGACGTAAATGGAAGATTCACGAGCAACTAGAGAAGGATATGAGCAACAGCGATGGGTGAGGAAACATCTGCGTATCTGTGCTAAGGCATTGGAGAAGATGAGTCGACGCCGATGGGGCTCCTCCTCAACTAACACCAGGAGCCAAGGAGCTAGAAGAGCAAGAAAAGATAGATGGTAGAGGAGAGGCATATGGGGAGTCAAAGAAGGTATGATTCTCCAACGCTGGAGATGTGCTTGTGTAGAAGGAGAAGAGTTGTTTGTTGTCGATGGAGATCGGCATCGAAGGAGGAAGGTCGTGCACGACAAATGGCTAGGGTTTCCTCCTAAAAGTCAATATATCTTAATCTTCAAAATGAGTTATGCTTACCTCTTATTTGCATGACCCTCTAACCAACGTAAGCTAGCTAGAAGAGTTCCTATACATGATAGTCTTTTGAAAAATAAACCATAAAATTAAATATCACATGCAAGATAAATTAAGGAAAGAAAAAAAAACAGATTGTCCAGTCATCCCTGACAGATAAAAAAAGAGTAAGAAACATGTCAAGTTAGTGTTCATATTTAATAATGAAATTGTGAATATAGAAATGATAATTAGTGGGTTTTTGGATGCTTAAAGTGATAGGTTCAATCCATGTTAGCCGCCTACCTAAAAATTAATTTCATAAGGATTTTTTTGACATCTAAATATTGTAGGGTCAAGCGGTATGTTCCGTGACATTATTGGAGGTGCGCGCAAGCTAGCCCAGACAGTCACACATATATAAAAATATATATATATATATATACATAGATGATAATTATAGGTGAGATGAGATATCCTTGTATCAGAACAAACAAGGGATGTAGCTGATATTGAGCTTAAAGATCAGCACTGAACAAAAATCTAAGAATGGTGTTGTGAAAAGAGAAGCGTTCACCTGAAAACATGAACACCTATCTTAGCAACAAGCAGTTTGGAGATTATCCGCCTGCCTCTATAAAAGAAAAACATTCACAACTACATTAATCTCAAGCTTGAACAAAGATTATAACCCTCCACTTACAGTACAGATGATAAAAATCAAAGGAGCAAAGAGGTCTCTTTTGCCCATAGAAAGTGAACAACCTACCTTTTTGATCTCCTCCAATTCAAGAATCCAGCCATGGAACAAAACTAAAACACTAACATCACAATTCCCATTACATAAAATGCTCAATGATCAATTTCTCAGTAAGGCCGAGATCGATTTCCGCCATGTTGATGTCTATCCGGTCCAGAGCCTCCGTCCCTATAGCTATCTCTACGTCTATCTCCGCCACCTCCACCTCTGCCACCACCACCCCTACAATATGAGAGGACAAGTTATGATGATGAAGTATGAAAAAAGTTAAGCATCATAAATATTTTTGTGATATTTGTGTCGGGGCCAGCATACATGAACCTCTACGTCAAAGAAACTAGTAGAAAATTGATTCTCAAGTAGGTGGTTATCTTAGACTGAACCCACATTACCTATAGATTTGCAAGATCTTATTTGACCACTAGAAAAGCCCGACCCATGAGAGTTAAGCATAATAAATATTATAATTGGCAAATTGCGACAATGAAAATATTTAAAAAAACATGTCGTGTTCTAAACAAAACCATATGCTTGCTAAATAACTAAACAGACAAGTCATTCTCAGTTCAATTAAATTTAATAATAAAAATAACCTACACTTGGTGTCTAAAGCTTTTAAGCGCCATGAGACCAAAAAAACAGACTACACTTAATCCAACAGCGATCATTAAAAAGAGGCTTAACCATCCATATCAAGCATTCATATCCTAGATACATGGATATTGAATTATAAAATCAATTCAATAGCATTCCAATTTAGGTCATCAACATAGAACCAATGAATCAAGAATTAATTAAATATCTTTATTTAAGAAACATAAATTGGAGAAAAAAAAGAAAGGGTAGATAAGTTGTCCGCCCCGACATTTAAGATCAAGGAAATGGGAAACCTACAAAAATCCATCCCTATATGGGAGAAAAGGCACAAAATGATTTTAAGAGAACATTTACACAAATATTTCTACTAAAATAAGTATGATAAGCTAATTTAATTCAAATCTTAATTTATAGAATATTTTAGAACTTCATAGCAAAAAAAAAAAAAACAGAGTATCATCGATGGGAAAGAACCATGTATAAAGAAATCAAGGGTATGGTGATTATTGAGTGAACACATAGAAGCAAAACAGAGTTCCTAGATAGCATGAAGTCTGAAGAAATCAAACAGTATCTGATATTTTGGTCAAAACTCAAAACTGCACGTTGCCTTACCTGATTCCTGCAGAAAATAACTTTTATCCATCGTGTGTGCGAGGAAAAATATAATGTGCCACTTGTTTTACAAAATTAAGCCTATAAATACTATTCCCACCTATGCAATTTCTTGTTCTGTTATCAAGGCTTTACCTATATTTTCAAAAACCAACCCAAGTTCTTTTTTTGTTTTTGTTTTGGGAATTAGTTAAGAATTTAAATATTTTTGGCAAGAAAGATGAAACTCATTAAAGAGATTGGTAAGAAAACAAGCAAAATTTCCAAAAATCAAAATGATAATCAAACGAGACTTAAGGGGTGTCTACACTTATAAATTTCTCGTGCTTATCAACTTACAAGCAAGAAGAATACACATTTCAAGATAAATGTACGCCTAAAATATGCACGCAGACTTTTCAATTTTTTTTGAGAGATTAAGAACAATAGCAAAGTAAGTACCCATGGTTGTATGTAGATTGAGCCCTAGGTGCAGACTTTGCAGCCATTGCAATCTTGATGTTATAGCCTCTCAAATTATGATCTGTGAATACAAAAAACATGTTCATCAAAAAACCATTATGTATACGAGTTAAAACTAAAACTAAAACATAATAGCTATAGCTAATATTATTATAACACTATAAGAGCACGGTAATTACTGTTAAAGAAACCGCCAGCAGAATGTGCTGCTGAAGGATCTTCATATGATACACATGCATCGCCTTTATTATTTCCCATCTCATCGGTATATATTTTTATGTTCCATGGCCACTGATCCTTGTAGCCCCTCTTCTGTTTGATTCTTCCAATCTTCAAATTGAGAATTAAAAAACGACCTCAATTAAACAGTTCACTATCTGATGCTTAAACAAAAGTCAATTCAGCACTTCAAGGAAAAAAAAACACAAACACACAGTGTTGGCAACTAGACTTGAATAGAGCAAGCCCTAAAAAACCTACTATATAATAAATAATTGCCTCAACCAGAAGACAAAATATGAAAAAAAAAAATCATTTAGTACTAAAAATCAGGAACGCCACATAATGCGACATATCTACAAGATGATAGAATGTCAGTTCCAGACACTTCATAGGCAAGGAGAATAGAGCTCCCTACATCACTAACAATTGCCTCGTAATCAAAAGTCAGAACTTCATGAACATGGAAATATAAGTGATTGTCACTTTTCCATGAGGATAGAATACCAAAAGAAACAAAATAAAGATGAATAGCAGATTACTTACTTGGCCAATGCCGCAAAATAGTTCTTTCAATTCTTCAACAGTCACATCTAGAGGCAAGTTAGAAACATAAATTCTAGAGTTATCACACGAATCATCACATTTATCATCACACTGTTTCACCTCTTCTGGCTCTGCTGCTGGTGTACTTCCATAACCACCACCTCTACCTCCACCGGCATTATAGCTTCCTCCTCCTCCTCCTCTACCACCCGCATTATAGCTACCACCTCTACCGCCTGCATTATAGCCACCATCATATCCAGCTGATGGCCCACCACGACCAGCAGCACTCCGCCCATCACCACCATAGCCACCAGTGGAACCGCCATAAGTTGGAGGGTATGTAGTTCCGCTGTAGCTTGCAGGTGGAGGAACTGCATCGGTCTCATAATCTGCACTTCCTCCATGGTAAGATGGTGGATAAGCGTTAACACCACCAGATGTTGGTGCAGATGATGGTGGAACCTGATTGTACCTGCTATCTACTCCTCCCTGGTGACCACCGTAAGAATTACCACCTCTGTTCCCTCCTTCATTTCGACCTCCATCATGAGTTCCACTTCTACCACCATGGAAATCACCACCTCTGCCATTACGATTACCACCATAACCCCCATCAGATCCACCTCTATTGTAGCCACCACCGCTACTTCGGTCATTAGCACCCCCAGGCGATGGAGTACCACATTTGTTACACTCCGTTCTTCGAGCAAAGTTCACATTTGCACAACTACATGGAAAAGAAAAACGAAACAAATACATTAGTTTCAATCATAAACCTAATAGCCATAGACCAGAACACGAACACGACTTCCCCACATTAATGACTTCAATTTATGCATGGAATGATGAATGGGGATATGTTCAATGTACCCATGGAAATAAAACAAACAAAAGAAACCAGAAATAAACTAAAGAAATAATCATACCCAGGATTCGGGCAGACCCAATCGCCATCTCTACCGCTTCCGCCACGACCACCTCCTCCGCCACGTCCACCACCTCTACCTCCGCGATCTCCTCCTTGATAACCACCACCACCGCCTCCTAAATTTGATCAACCAAAATGCAGATAAAAAAGATTGAGGTGAGCAAGAACTTGTCAATCTTTCGTGGGAAACAAAGACAATTTAACATCAGTATAACAACTGGGTCCGATCAATGAAAATTTCCTTAACGTATACAAATAAATAGATAAAATAAACCTTTCTAGATTAATAAATCGTCGAATCCATAAACTAAAAGACAAGCTTTTCGACCAGCATAACAAATAAATAACATAATTACTAAATTTTATCTTCCCAATAAGCTTCATTTCCCCCAAAGTCCAAACCATAAGACAAATTACATACCTCGACCACCGTAGCTTCCGCCGCCGCCGCCACCTCGTCCTCCATAGCCTCTACCACCACCGCCGCCGCCGCCGTATCCTCCACCGCCGCCATGGGCGTCTCCTCCTTGATCGTACATACCAGACATTAGCTTTTTTAGGGCTAAATTGACAAGAAAAACGCGAGAGAGGAAGATGGATTTTAGTTTGAATTAAATTGTGTCCAAAAAACCTACGCAACTTTGAAGATAGAGTTCCGATTTCGATTCGATTAACTTGGGCCGGTCCAACCCTTCAAACCACTTGGGCCGGTTCAACCCTCTTACAAAAATTTGGACCTCCCCAATTGCTTTGTATTTACTAATTTAATTATAAAAAAAACATTTGTTTTCAAATTGAAAATCAGATGGTTGTTGAGGGGATGACTAATTAAGGAAAAATAACTATTGAAAAGGTTGGTAGCACGATGATTTTATTGTTCGATAGTAACCTGGTTTAATATCATGGTTACGAGTTTGATCTTGTAAATCGATATTTGACTCTCATTTATTTGAGAGTAGTTGCATCTTCTATGTAAGATTTGTGGCATTCCTTCCACAAATTGTACTAAATAAATAAAAGAAAAAAACTTATAATATTTTTCGATCAATGAAGTGGGTACACTTCAAATCTTAGTTTTGATTTTTGTTAAGTAAGTTTGGTACTTGTCATATGCAAGTTTTTAAAGTTAGGATTGAACCATCGTATCCTTTTTCAAAATGAATTGAGCAATAAAGAATTTTATATTATAGGATTGAACAATTTTTACATTTGAAAGTGTCTTCACTCCTCAGCAGTCTTGAAGCTCTCTTATTATCTCTTTGGTGGTTACATGTACGACATGACTTCTATCAATCAGTTTAGCTTTCATAGCTCATAAAAACTCACCCATAATAGTGTTGAAAATTTTGAATAGTTGTTGGGTTGGTGTTGTCTTTGTTGTAATACAATTTAACTCCACGGTCATAGATTATATCATAAAAATCGGTAATTGACTCTCATATATTCTTAACATTTGTGGTCATTCTTCCCAACTAAAACTATGATTAGAGATATCCATTTTTTCTCGTGAATCGGGTTTTCACGGAGACCTACCTCATTTATTTTTTTATTTTCTTAAAAAATATTATTTCTTTTATTTTACCTATAAATTTTAAATAAAAATATATTTGTGAGTGAAATTGTACATACATATTTTTCTTTAATAATTAATATTATAGTTAAAACTTAAATAATTAATAATCCCCGACACAAAAAAAGGCGAATTTTCGCACGACCTGTCCCGTGGGCATCTCTCACTATGACCCAATTGCAAAATGGACGGCCCCAAAATCCGACCCGTTGGGCTTTTCTATTGTAGCCATTTTTCCCTCGCTGCCCTTCTTCCTCCCAGCAGGCCCTCAGCTTTTTCGCTCATTCTTAGTCCTTGAAGCTTTTCTTCATCTTCTCCATAACCCTTCTCTCCACTTCAATGGCTTCCAATTCTGGAGATGGATCTTCACTCGATCCTGCGAGCTCAAGCGAGTCGGAGAAGCCGCCAATTGAGCCTTTAAGGATGCCTACAATCGAAGAGATTCGTGGCCAAGATATTTGGAACAACTGTGCAGTTCGCAGTGTTGTTAGTGGAGTCATGGGTACGTAAACCATATTTTTTTTCTCAGTTTTTGTTGCTACAATTTGGTTGCTGCTTGTTGATTTTCGCAATTTATTTCCTGCATTCTTGTTTGTATAATCTGATATGGTCTCTCTGGCAATCAGTGTAACGAATCGTCGTCGTTGTCAGCGAAGACAACAGTGATTACTCTCCCTCGCTCCATAAGATGCTTTTGGGATAGAAACAAAGTTGTCTCACATTGATTAGACAAAAGAAAGATAAGTGATAATAACTATCTTCATTGATATGAGACATTTTGGGTGAAAAAAAACTAAGTCAGGAGGGTTATGCCCAAAGTGAACAATGTTATATCAATGTGGATATCAACCCAGAGTTACCGTCCTTATCAATTGGAGCCATGCCCCTAACTTAACCATGTCGATAGAATTTTTCAGTGTAAGACAAAGAAGTTGGGAGTTTGCAAACATCAAGAAAAGAGGAGTTAGTCTGAAATCACTTAGACGGATTGACTATTTGAGTGGAGTCCCAATCTTTGTTCAAGGGGAGAAATGAATCCTCAATTATTGAACACAAAAGACAAACCCCCGAAGACGCTCAGTATAACTTTGTTGAAGGTAGTATTTTTGTGATACAAACAAAGTTGCCCCACACTGGTTAGACAAGTGAAAAATCGTGAGTATACAAGTGATGACAGTCATCTTCATTTTTTTTTTATAGGAGACAATCATCTCCATTGATAAGAGGCATTTTGGATGAAACTAAAAACAAAGCCATGAGTGTTATATCCAAGGATGGCATTGTCTCCGAGCATATGCTATTTATGCCACTGTGACATTGAGTCACAAATTCACCGTTTCGGCAATTGTAGAGTGGCTAATGAGATTTGGCATTAATTTTTTGTCTGTTTTGGATGGAAGATTGCCAGACGAGGAAATATTAAAGATGTTTTTATTTATACCATTCATGGTCATTCCTTTAAAGATGAGAAGAAATTATGTGATATGATCCAGGATCTAGATTATATAAAAAGGTAAAAGAATACAAGATAAACCAAGATTTGATAGGTCTTGGA
>JBBMKA010000005.1:290446-304176 GCA_037833695.1 Sechiopsis laciniata
TTTTTTTTTTTTTTTTAAGTGTTTCATTTTGTTTTTTAATATTTTTTTTCTTCCTGACATCACCTCAAGGGTGCAGCCTAAGCTGCACCCAAACTGGTCTCGTTTAACAATAGAAAAGTTAAATTAATATATATATATTTTAAAATTGAGTTATTGGAAGCACAATTTAAAATTTAGGATTTTATCAAACATAAGATTTAAAGATCAATAAATGTATAAACACTTCAAAGGTAAAAACCAAATAGATATAAACTTTAACATTTTTTTTATTCACAAGCTTCAAAGTTATTCTCCTAAAATTATAATTTAAGAAAAAAAAAGGATATTGATTATGTATACAAATTTAACCAAACATTTGCAAAGAATAGAACCAAATAGTAACCATGGTTTGACCATTATAGAGTGACTCAAGTGGTCAAAGAGAATCTTATAATACATAAGAAGACAGACGGTATGTTTCCGTAACATTAGTAGAAGTATGAGCAAGCATGTCCGGACAGTCACAAATATAGAAAAAAAATAAAATAAAATAACCATGGTTTGGTCTGAAACCATGAGAGCAGTTAAAATTGTGACCAATATGTGATGGCTGAAATCCAACTCAAATGAAAGAGAATTTCAGTGAAAATATTTAAAAGAAATATGAAAAATTTAAAAGGGGGAAAAGGGGGAAATATATAGTTACTAAAAGAAAAAAAGGGACAGAAAATCCAAGATGGTACATGAAAGAGGATCACAAAACTTAACAAGTTTGACCTCTGATGAAATGGAATTGAAACTGGAAGGTGCAGAACCAGAAACTGAGAGCAGTTAAGAGTAGAAAGCAGAAGTTTTTTTTGAAAAAATAAAACTGTGTTTTTGTTTTTGGGATTGAAATCAGAGGTTAAAGTGCACCATAAAGTAAAATGGAAAACTTTTAATGCAGGGAAAAAGGGACTGACATCACTGTCCTTGCTTCTCTCACACTTTGGGACCTATATTGTTTGGTCTGTTACCTACAAAAAGCTGGGCCTGGTGAGGCCAATGGGCATGGGAGGTGAAGGACTACTTTCTTCATAGCTCAATATTTCATTTGCAAGCTTCATCATTCAACATAGCTAATCAAGATCCTAACATGTCTTTTTAAGATGTTGTCTCTTTTAGATTCATCAATTTTGAATCGGATCTCATTTTATTTTTATTGGACCGATATTTATTTGAGCTTTATAGACCCTAATATCATATTATAGAATATGAGGTTCCACTTCAAAATCAATTAATAATGAAAGGAGTAACTCATATCTCCTATAAATGCTTGTAGGACTCCCCACTTTTTCAATGTAGAACAATTATGAAATCATAACAGTAATTTCATAGTTGACCTCATAGTTTCTATGTTATACAAGATGTTACTATAATTCTGTTCTCGTTGGCATTTGTGCATTGTTTATTAGTATGGTCTTTCGTTGAAGAATTGATGGGTTTCACCTGCTATGAGCTCGCCTTAAAGTCGAGCTAAGCGATAAGCAATTGACTACTTCGATGAGCCAATTGGGTTGGGGAATAAAAAATCTATAATCCATGTGGTCGACACTCAAAGTAATTGATTAAAGAATTGAGAGTAAAATAAAACTAACATTTTTGGTTCTCTTGAGATTTGAATACTTGTTTTTATTTAAAAGTAGCATGTTTGGACATGAAATTTGAACTTGATTCTCAATTAGTCTTCTCTTGAAATGGCTCAACCAAGGCGCCTAAAGTAATCTATAAACTTGTAGGTTAAATAATGATTGAACAATCCCTATGTTAATTCAGTTGGCAAAACTAGATGGTGGGGTAAAGATGCAAAATTGCACTCGCTTGATTACTAAGCTCCGTTTGATAATCATTTTGTTTGTAGTTTTTAAAATTTAAGTCTACACCAACTATTTTACCATAGATTTTTTCTTACTTGGATATCTACATCTTATCTATATTTCAAGAAATTAAACCAAAATTTGGGAAAAAAAAAATACTAACTTCTAAAAGCTTGTTTTTATTTTTGAAATTTGGTTAACATTCGTCCACTTTCTCAAGGAATGATGAATACATTGTAAGAAAGATGGAGCACATCATAAGAAACTTAAATAAATTAAAATTTTAAAAACCAAAAACAAAAAATCAAATGATTATCAAACGGGATCTAAGTTTTTTTGTTTTTTATTAACAACATTTTGAAATTATAGGATTTGAATTCGCAACCAGATGATTATTAGATCGTACAAAATATTACTATACCTAAATTACTAAGTTAAATGATTGGTGTAAGTAGTCAGCTTAAATCACTTACAACCACGATGGTTTTGAAAAATGGTTACCAATATGTTTCTAATTCTAACTTTACCCATAGTTTAAAATGTTGTTGGGAAATCAATAAAAACCTAATTGTGAATTACATACCTTTAACTCGGGTTAGTTGTTAACTTTGGTGAAGATTTAGCTAGCCTTAACATTTAGAGTGATTTGTGTTGAAGATCTCATATCGATAAGGTGGAGATATTTCTTAGGGATTATAAAGTAGATAGATTATTCCATTCATCACCAATTAATTTTGAGATAGATGTCCACACCATCTAATATGATATTAGAATCCATTAAACGGCCCATAAAACTCAAATAGATATTTAGTATCATCTCCTAGTGTTCATAAAGTATGGGGACTACTAACTGCGATACACCATTTTTTTAAACTAAAATATCATTTGAATCGGTAATTTATTTTGATCTCTAAATTTTTTTTTTTATACAACAATATTGGGAAAAGGGAAATTCGAGCCTCTAATCTCATGATTACTAGGTTGGTTGATCTCTAAACTTTCAAATGTATAATTAATTTATACAATATAAAAAAACTTAAGATTAATTTCTATGATCAATTTTTTTTTTTTTTTTGAAATTTATTCAATAATGTCAATGGTTTTATTACAAAAAAAGGATGTAATGTCACATGTTTATAAAATTTATAAAATGGAGTAATATTTTAAAGAAAAATTAATTAATTTAGGGATTTTTTTAGGAATATGTCAAATTAGAAAAGTATTTACAATATTACGCAAAAAAAAAAAAAAAATTGTAATCATAATCATAGGAATTAACAATTATATGCTATTATTAATAATTATACAATATTATTATTATTTGGTATTATTAATAATAATAATATATTAATCCACAATAGTGTACTAATAACATATAATATAGTATAATAAATATTAATAATATTTTTAAATTTACCTAAATTTAGAATTATTTGTGAAATTTGACTATCCAACATCATTTTCCAAAAAATTATTATAAAAATTAACTTTAATGAAGAGCAAGACTCAACTACCTACCTATGTGCCCATAGATCAATAGGTTATGAAAGAGGACCCATTTTATTTTTGAAAAAATATAATTGACTAAATTAAATATGTAAAATTTAAAAAACAAAAATACAATAAGGTTGAAAATAAGATATTAAAATATTATTTTAACCATCATTTCACTTGGTTAAAGTTACAAGTAATAAAATAAAATAATAATAATACAACTTACTTTTTCCCTAAATTTCAAAGTAATAAAAGTAGAAAGGAAAGGGAAAGGGCATGGGTTTTGAGCTATAAATAAAGGTCTGAAGTTGGCCTAGTTTTGCCCACCAAAATCACAAAAGCAATAAACAGAGAGCTTTGGTTAAAAATTTTAGTATGGGAGAATCTGTAAAGCTCAGGAGGGATAGCGCCAACGATATCAATACGAACAATTATGATATCATGGCTTTCATATCGAAGCTCTGAGCTTTGGTTCGTTAATGGCGCTATCCATCCTGAGTTTCATAGCTTCTTCTACATACACTTTCTTCATCTTTTGCTTCATCTGCAAGCTTCTTTTATGGCTGCCAGTAATTGCATACAGAAATGCAGACGACATGTGTCTTTCTTCTTTTCCTTTTACTTATTATTTAGAAAAAATTTCTCTATTATTTATGCCTTTTTTTTTTTTTTTTGCTAGGATATGTCAATTTTTTTTTCTTAAGAGATAATTTTATTAATCTTTCAATTTTAGAAATTGATAGAGCAACTTTGGTAAGAAAACTTCAATAAACCTCTCTTTTCTCTTTTTTTCCTTTTTCGCTTAGCTCTCGACTTGGATTAATATTTTTCTGGTGTGTAAAGACTATATGTTGTCGCATTCTTCTTCTTTCTGCTCATTTTCCATGCTTGATTTTATGACTTTTATTCTTTACAATTAACATGATATAGATACTATAAGCCACATGTCTTTTTTAATTTGTTTTTTCCCATCCTTCTTTTTGCTGGATATTTTTTAGTTGGAAAAATTATTTAATGAAGTTGGTTAATAAAGCCGAACCTAAAAATTGTTTTCAAAAAAAAAAAATTGTTGTATGATCTTACGATCAAAGAGTAGGGTTTAATTCCTCCACCCAAAATTTATTTTTTGAAAATTGGTTATATAAATTGACTAGCTACTAATAATTGAACCACCTAAAAAATAGAAATGCAAAACCCAAGAAAATTTCTTAACTCATTTATTCTTCAAAAAAAAAAAAAAAAAGACGGAGCGATGGTGAGTTATTTTACCCTATTAGGTATATTAGAGGAAAGTCACAAAATATGTTTCAAAACACGCCTCGAACTAATTTAAGGTGATCATATAACCCTCATATACATTGTAAGAAGTCTACTCTCAATTTAAAAAAAAAAAAAAAAAAAAAGAATTCAATAAGCAAGTGTGATGAAGATTTTAACCTATATATTTTTTTAAGTTAACCATAATTAAATGCAGATGAATTCAAATTATGACTTTTAAATCATGAGTATACCCGTATACCTATATGTACATAAGCAAGAATGTGAGTATCATGAACTAAATCTATAATTTCTTAGATTCTCAAAACTCTTTTTAATCATTAGGTCATCTTTGGATAATTTATTTTTATCTATTTCAAACTTAGCTAATTTAAATAAATCATTATCTAATGATTATTTTATATTAAAATTAATCGATAATAATAAAAATAGATCATCTAAGGTATAGAATCACAAAGTCACATCATTTGAAGTCATTTCAGCTGCCATCTACAAATCTGTCATTACACACATTTTGGGGACGGTAGCTAGGTGAAGAGTTTGGTAACTTTGCAGTAAATATTGGATGAAAAGTTTTGAAAGTGGAGCAGTTTATAATGGAGGTTCTGAAAATGGTGAACCTTTTCATTTTCTGGAAAAAAGTATTTAACCAGAACTGTGTCAGGATTTTGCAAGCTTTTCTTTATTTTCACTTACTTTTTTTCTTCTCATTTTTGTTTATTCTCACCATCTTTTTATTTCTATTATTTTCATGCATGCTTGTCAGTAAAAGTTTCTCTGATTGCCAAATTATTATTTATTTTATCCTAGACTGTAATCACCCAAAAGAGATGGAAAATCATTGTTGAAGTATCGAGAGAATTGAAAATTATATCGTAAAAAATGAAGAGTAGAAGCTACAAGCCACATACAAATCCCAGCATCACAAACTATATATATATATAATGAACTACAAACAATTAAACCTAATAAGTCTCTAGGTCTTTACATAATATTACAATAATGTAAACACATTAATACTAATTCTATAGTGATTTATATTAATACTCAAACAAACCCTTTTGAGAATGAAGTATAAAATGTCACTGGAAAAGACTTTTTTCAGATTAAAATGTTTGAGATACTAACCTTGTGTCATTTATCTTATATTAATAACGTGAGAAAACTTCAACATCTTTATAAAGAGATATGAATTACTTTTCTTACTACCAATTAGTTTTGAGTTGTAATTCCATGTTATCTAGTATAAAAAAGCTTTAGAAGAAGATGACAAACAATTGACTAAAGATAAACGTATTTTACTTAAATTAGTTAGATGAATAGCTCATTCGATTGAAGATTCCAATTAAAAAGAAAAAAAAAAAAAAAAAAAAGTCTTGCCATCTTTATAAGATTAAATCATTTCTCTAATTATTAATTGGTTTTAAGATAAAAATATCAATTTTATTATACTCAAACACTCATCCAGTAAAAAAAAAAAAAACTATCATCCATCCTCAATTTAAGAATATGTGAAGTCAAAAGGAGTAGTATTTCGATTATAATGTGGTACAGCACACAATTTACAACAAAATAAGATTGTTTTACCAAGAAAGATTATACATCTTTGGAATCACTTTGTTTTTTCAACCAAACCGACAACTACCCATGCGCATCCCGTAAATCTAATTTTGGTCTTCGGGTAGGATTTACTATTTTCTTCTTCTTTAGCTTAGGTGTAATTTAGATGCATACCATATATTATTTATTCTCGAATGTGTCGACTTTTTTTTTTTTTGAGAAAAGAATGTGACGACTTTAACGACAACATCTTCTATAACCTAGTAATTATGGTTACAGATTGATTTGAATCTTTTTTTTTTTTAGTACAAGTTGGGGGAAATGGATTACAACTGATTTTAAGGATCGAACCTGTAACTGTGGGGTGGAATTGGATTAACACCAAATCAGATAACCAATCGCGCCACCGATCTATTCGGTAATCTCTCTTTCTTCTAGGGAGTGATTGGATTTTGGAGTTTGGGAGAAGAGATGAGAGAAAGAAAAAGTTGAGTGATTTGGAAGGATGAAGTATTTATTTGGAAATTGATGTTTTGAGGAGGAGATGTTAGAATTTTATTTTTTTAGATTTGTGTTTTGAGAATAGATGTTTGATTATTTTTTTTTTTTTTTTTAATTGTTGTTTAAGAGGGAAAATTATTTATTTTATATTAATTTTTATTGTAATAAAGTTTGATTTGATGTTTTATATGATTAAATATATTTTATGGGATTTGAGGAAGAGTTGGAGAGAAATTGAGAGATATTATTATGTAAAAAATAAATAAACATAGAGTTGGATAATTTCCTTTGTTGACCTCTCCCAATTCCTAAATCCAATCATCCCTAATATTATTGTGTCAAAAATTCGACCAAAAATAATCTAAGGTTTGAATTGCCATCTCTCCGTGTTGTTGAGCGAAAGATTTATTCACCTTTCTTAGGAAAATAGTCAAATATTTTTCTTTTATTTTTTAAATAGATTTATCGAATGACAAAAATGCCCTAACACAAATATGAATTTAAACCGGAATATGGCTCCACAGTGACCGATTTAATTATAAAAATTGGTATTTAATTATTATCTTTTGAGATCAATAGCACCCGTATGATTTGTGGTCTCTTTTTCAATTTGAACTAAAAAAATTATGAATCTCAAAATTATTTCAAATTTAAGAATACAAGTCATCACATCATTTTACGCATGATAAATAGTTACCTACACCGTTCTTTATTCAAAAGAAATACAAATAACAAACAAACGAACTAGTTTTTAAGTTTTATGAAGCCTATATTTTAGTTTATAAAATCACATGAACAACTATCATGGAGTGACTAATGGTTAATAGAGTCTTGAAGAATTAAATTGTGATAAATTTAATCTATGATGATCACCTACTTAAAAATTAGCTATATTGTTTGACAATAGTTGAGGTATGTATAAGGTGACCCAAACACACATAAATAAATTAAAAAAATAAAAAAATTATTGGAACTAAATTAAAACCTTCTCCAAACTATATAAACATAAATTTAGCTTAATTTTTTTTAGTACAAGTTGGAGGAAGGAGATCACAAATCCAATAACTCTAAATTAAATGAAAGAACGCGTGATTGTGATGTTGAATTTGATTAGCACAAAACAATGACACGCCACGGACCCTTTTGATAGTTATTAAAATCTTTTGAAGTAAAATCTAACTTTCTTTCAACTACAAATACCAAATTTAATATTATTGAAAAGAAATCCATTTTTTCCGCACAAGCCGATGGGTTTTTTTTCCTTTTGGGTTCATTATCATTATTTTTTATGTTAATTTCTCCATCGACCAATGTTTATCTAATATGTCAAAGAGAATAATAATTTAAAGATATTAGTGTATGTTCAAAATGTCATGCACTCAATTCTCCATATATCTCCACTTGTTGATCTTGGAAAAAAATGTTCATCTAATATATAGGCTTGAATGAGGTTCAGTTTTCCTTGAATATGAAAGATAACATATTGCACGTGAATTGGTGTAGGGAAATATTAATTTTAAAAAATCTTTGCTAAAATTGAAAAAATATATTTTGTAAGTTTAAAGTTCTACCATTTCTACATTTAAAAAAAAATAAAAATAAAATCACAATTGATTTAAAAATGATTTCTTTGTGCTAATTATTATTAACAACCACGAGGTTAAGATTTCAAATATAGTTAAACTAAAAAAATATATATATTACAAGCTCTATCATCAAAAGGGTTAATGATATTAGATAATATGATGTTTTACCTTAAAATTAATTGACAATGACAATAATAATTCATATATTTTATAAATTGTTATGAGGTTTCACTCTTTTTAATGTAAGATCTTTAATAAGTGTTTTTTTTTTTGAGTTACAATAATTGAAGGTGGAAAATTTAAATCTATAACCTTTAAGTCATTAGGTATATAATGATGTTGTTGAACTACTACTTTTATTGGCAAATGACTTGTAGATTTGGTTGATGGATGATAATTTGATAAACTCGAGTCTCAACCATCATCGTATTTGGCTCTCATGTTAATAACACCCTTATAAAGGTTTATTATTTTTAAATAAAATAAAGTATATACTTAAAAAGACACATATAAATAATATATGTATATTAAGCTTGAGGCCTCAGAAACAAGCAGCCAAGTATTTCCCATTTCCAAAACTGAAATAGTCACCAATCGCAATTTCTCTATTTTTAAAAAAATGAAAGAAAAAGGGCAAACCAAAAAATCTCAGCCAGAAATTTTAAAGAAAATGGGCCAAAAAGAAAGAGAAAAAAAAATGTGGCTAGAACTCTATCTCATCATCGTCTTCAAGAAACCAGAAGAACTTGCTTTCAATGGTTGCCTAAGTAACAGGCTTATGAATTTGGTCGATTACTGAACAAGCAATGGCTTCACTCTGCCTGAACCTGAATTCGTTTTATCCACCATCATCTTCTTCACAACCTCGCAGGATTCTCGAAGCTTCTTTAGCTTCGTCTTCTTCTTTGAATCAACAGAATTTCATCAAGAGCGAGAGCTTAAAACCTATCGTTGTCAGAGGAAATCCACCAACATTTGTCTCTGCTCCAGGTCGCCGAATCGTTGCTGGTTAGTTTCTCTTTTGAACTTCTGTACTGGAACTTGGCAACATCCGTGGATTTTAATGGATTTTCCTTGTTTTTTTGTTGTTTATTATATTCTTGTTTGTGCTGTGTGAGTTGTCTTCTTCTTCATTTCAGATTGATTGAAGATTTCAGGATTATACATTTCTGTTTTTGCTTTTCAGCAAGCTACTTTGCCGATTATTTTTTTGGTTTTGGAACTGAATGTTTTCACCATTTTTGGTTTATATTCGTGTAAATGAGCTTTTTCTGTTGGCTTGTGTAGTTGGGGATTTGCATGGAGACCTTAAACAAACTAGACTGGCGCTTGAGATTGCTGGTGTTTTGGGTTCTGATAGTCAGGACTTGTGGACTGGAGGAGAAACGGTGCGCCTTCATTTGTGCACACAGTTTATCTTGTTAGGAAAGAGTCTTCATGATACTATGATACACTCTGTTTTGAACCTATGTCTATGTCTATATGGTTGTTGATATAAATTTTTTTTTTTTTTGAGTTGTTGGGTGATTTAACATGGTATCAGAGTAGGATGTCAGAATGTCGTGTGTTCATCCCCAATTATATTGACTTTCACTTGACAAGCATCCTCCAACTCTCAAGCTTACAAGCGAGAGAAGTGTTGGTTCATATAACTCAATTTACTCCAACCCATTTGCTTAAATTTTTGAGTTTGATTGGCGATTTAACATGTTTCAACTGTCTATGAATTCAAGGTTTCAATACCAAAGAAGATGTTGTCCTTGCATATAATATTGATCTTCCTTTTTCTCATTGATGTGGGACATTGTTTGTAGGCCACCTAAAAAAAGAAGTGTTACGATATCTAGACGTGCTCCCTTTTGATGTTTCTCGAGCTTTAAAGTTACTTTTTATGGTGTAGGTATTGATTCAGCTTGGAGATATTCTGGACAGAGGGGAAGATGAAATAGCTATATTGTCCTTATTGAGATCTTTAGATGCCCAAGCAAGAGCTCAAGGTGGTGCAGTCTTTCAGGTTTGTGCTTCAAACATCACGAGCCTCATGTAAATGTTCAAAACACTAATTCAAAAGAGTTCTTGAAACTTGAGCTCTGGCAGTGTTGTAGGTTGTTATAATTTTTTGTTGTAACATTGTTCGATGTGGATATCCAGGTGAATGGGAATCATGAGACAATGAATGTGGAAGGGGATTTCAGATATGTTGATTCTGGGGGTTTTGATGAGTGTTTGGATTTCATGGAATACTTGGAAGACTATAGAGATCACTTTGGAGAGGCCTTTCTTAATTGGATTCAAGTCTCAGAAAGGTGGAAAGATCAGAGGAAATCACAAAATTTTTGGGGTCCTATGAATTTGGTGAAGGTACTAATATGAACCTGTCATCTTTTGTTGTTAGTTTATTTAATTAGAATCACTGACCTTGAATGCGACAAATGTGTTTCTCCATTCGCTATTCATACATTTGATTCCCTCATCATCCTGATGCAGGAGCAATAAGAATGATATAGAAATTACTACCCCGACTCATTCATTGAACTTCTTCGATGCCTAATGACGATTTTAATCAATGTAAATGAAGTATATCCTGCAAACCCTTTGTTGAGATATACCCTTGAACTATTTGATACCCTAAACCTAGAGAAATAGGTGTTTAAGTTTATGCTTACACTGTTACACATGAGCTTTTATGTATCTTATTTTGTAATAGGTTTTATGAGAGTCCACTGTATTAAGTCTCTTAAAACCTTAGTCCAATTGATCGACATTTTGTATTCTTATCTCAAAATTAATAAAACCGTTTTCTCCCCTACCGTAGATGTACCTAACATATCGTTTGTGAACCACGTATAGTTTTCGATTGATTGTTGTTCTGTTTTTCATAACACCCTTCAAGTATATAGATAAACTAGTTTCTTTTCTTTGTGTGACCCTGACCCTCTCCTCTCATGCTTTGATTACATGTTAAGATAGAACGATATTGACAAATTTGGTTTCATTCCACTTGTGATATATAGATATTCTTGATAACAATTATGCTCATCTATTTGTCAGAAGCAAAAAGGGGTGGTTGCCAGATCAATTCTTTTCAGGCCCGGTGGTCGTTTGGCATGCGAGTTGGCAAAACACACCGTTGTTCTTAAAGTTAATGACTGGGTCTTCTGTCATGGTGGTCTTCTTCCTCACCATGGTAAACTAAGCACTGTTATTCTTTCTATAGTATGTTTTCATTTCAGCAAAATGGAAAATATTGCGAACACATTCCTCAGATAAAATGGTTGTTTGCTCTCTTCACAGTGGTTTGAATATCAGTAAAACCCAATCTTTTTTTCCCCCTCATACTCTTGCTAACCTAATGCTTTAGGTTACTCATTAGTAAAAAAGAAAAAAAGGGAGTTTTTCAAATTATCTATGAAGTTAGATGATTGTTTTTAGGCTATGGAGGGTGTGTTAAAATTCATTGAACTATAAGACCAATTTGCAGCTACCCTATCTTGCTTTAAAACTGATTCAGGATATTTTATGTTTTCAAACTTGAAATGTCTGACAGGAATATTGGTCCTTCCACAGTTGCATATGGCATAGAGAGGATGAACAGGGAAGTATCCCAGTGGATGAAGGGCCTTGGTGAAATTGGTAATACTAGCAGTCGCTTTCCTTTTATTGCAACAAGGGGCTATGATAGTGTTGTCTGGAATCGATTGTACTCGAGAGATTTTTCAGATTTGGAAGACTTTGAGATTAAACAGGCAAGCCTTAAAACTTGGAGTTCTTTTCGGATATTTATTTGGTTAGCTGCCAAAAGGATTATCTTGTTAAGTGAAATCAACATTTTCCCAAACTAAGTTTTCTACTGAATTGGGTTATACTTTAAGAATAAATGCTCATTTCTGCTCTAGGAAATCGCTTATTTTTACTAACCGTACCTCTACTTCCAATGTTGAAATAACTGAAACTTGAAAATGTAAACCGGTGTATAGAGTTTGTAAAATTAACCAAACTCAACACGTACTATATAGTCTAATAGAACAACACTATATTAGTTAATGTGAGGTTCTATCTCAAAACCAATTAACAATGAGTGGAGTAGTCAATCTATCTTATAAATTCTAGGAGGTAGCCTCACCTTTTCAATATAGGATCCTCAACACACTAGTTATAAAAGAGAACAGAGTGAGAGTGCCTATACCTTCCATCGTATAGAGCTGCACGTTTTGGTGGATTTAAATCATTGGCTGAACCACTTGCGAAGCTGTGGAAATTTTCTCTGTCCCTTTGCCTTTTAACTTCATAAGCAGTCGAATCCTAACAAACTTTTATCCAACATTAATTTTTTTTTCTTGATAGATAAATTCGATTCTTGAAGAAACACTAGAAGCAATTGGTGCCAAGGCAATGGTTGTAGGCCACACTCCTCAAATGGCTGGAGTAAATTGGTACGACAATTAGAAATGAGAGTTTTTTTTTTTTTTAATCTGAAGACGAGCTTTAGATCTTTCAAATATTTACAGTAAGGCATTATACACTATGCTTTGGCCTCCATTAAAGAGATTGCATTTCCCTTTTCAAAATGATATTTAAAGTTTGGTTTTTCGTTGCAGCAAATACAATTGTAGCATTTGGCGAGTTGATGTTGGGATGTCTAGTGGAGTACTTAACTCAAGACCTGAGGTAAGTGATAATACACCTAATTGCTACGTCGTAATAGGTATATGTTATCTTATAGCCATTGACTCGTTTTATGTTAAACTCTTTTAAAAAATGTTTTATAATACACCATTGACCGTAAAATTTGATTTTTTTTCCTCACGGTTGTAAAAATATAGCACGTTGTTATGTTATATGGTTGCATATATGTTTCAATATACTATAGAGGCCAAAATGTTAAAAGTGACATGACAAAGTATAAGGATTATAATAGTAACTTTGCAGTCTTCTTTCTTACTATCACCCCCTTAAGATTCCTATTCCTTTTAACAGGTACTAGAAATCAGAGATAACAAAGCTAGAGTTATTAGAAGCAAGAGGGATACATTTAGTGAACTTCAAGTTGTTAATTATTTATAGAAAGGTATTGATAAATTCGAACCCTTTCTCTGTCATTATTTTTCTGCACCATTAAAACGTACAATAGAACAATGGTCTCTTCTGATGCAATTGTATTTTTAAGTTCAACAATATAGAGTAAGAGATTCAAACTTTTGACTTATTAATCGGGCTGAGAAAAACTGGGCAAAATATTGAAACCTAAGAAATACCAAAAAGTACTCAAAGCCATATAGTTTTTTAATTTCTTGAACCATTTTATAACAACGTGAAATTATTTTCTTTATTCGACAGATGAAGAATCGGCATCATGTTTCCTTAAGGTGCTTGGTTTAGATACACCTCAGATCATCTGTCCTTTACTTGGATTCTGCTTTTTGCATGAATTATTACAATCTCATACAGACATAATCAACTCTATTTATGCGTCGAG